>JAPYZC010007491.1:0-14226 GCA_030522665.1 Ichneumoninae sp. A BG-2022a | reverse complement strand
CTTGCACCAGCGTCGAATAGGATGTGTACGACGGTGTCGAGAGTCGAAGTTCCACGACAGTCGAGTCATCGAAGTTTTCTTTACAGTTGAGAAGCTGTCCCAGCCCACTCGACGTTTCAATATCAATTATGTCTGCCGATAGGACACAGAGTGCTGCGTGTATAAGGTATCACCGACAGTGCGATTCAAGCGTAAATGATTCTGCCCTCGTCATACTGTCGCCATATACCGACTCCCTATCCTGGCCACACTGTTCGTCGCGAAGATTTAATCTACTTTGATTCACCTTTGCACGTAGAGATAATAGTCTCGAAGGATCGAGAACGCGGACGTGCACTTGACAAAATCACCTTCCAGTGACCGCGAGATTATATCACGTCACCCACTTATTTTATTGCAAATAGTTGTTTGCCTAGAATCCTTGGGACAAGCTTACTTCAATGTATTAATGCGGCTATTTCGTAGGCTTGATCTTGAGTATAATTAGATATTTTAATTGCTTGGAATATTTTCAAGGTCACGCGGACTCTGTTTTAGCTCAGTCAACCGTAATTACAAGGAGACACATTTTTTCGATCGGAGTCATGGCCACGGGCACTACTTCCCATTGCACAATATTGTGGGGCTCCATTATTTTGTTTTAGTCGTGTCTGGGTCAAGTGCAGCCAGCAGTGAAATCCCGCGGAAACTACTACAATCAAGCAGTTCTGTGAGGACAGGAAAAAGTAGTTTTTCTTTATTTTTCGGCAAACATCAGTATAAAGTCTCCGGAAGTGACGTCGAAATCGAAAACGTCACTTCCGGTTTGAAAAACGGAGTTTTTGAAGATTTTCAAACCTGAACATACGTTTTCTCTGTATGACGTCATTAATAGTAAAAAAGCCATATGAAAATTTCAATTTTTGACTTTATTGAAAATTATTATGTTAAAATAACGTCGCTCTTCACTTTGGCAGATTTGTGCTCGGCGTGAAAAAATACTTATGGAACTATGTATGTTTTTTTCAACCCGATTTTTACACAAGAAATCCAAATGATACCTCTTTATATAGCTTTTTCAATCCGGTTATATACTTCATCTTATGTGTTCCTTGCCGTAGAACATGATAGGCACCTGAGTTTTCCTGCGATTCCATAGAGAAGCAAACAAAACTTTTTTTTAATACGCAAAATCACTCATTTTTGTAATATTGGTTATCAAAATTCCCGAAAAAGTTTTTCTTTCGTCGTCGGTCAGGGACTATATTTAATCTGTTGTTCACACTGATCACGAATGTACCAGTTATTTACAAATAACTGCGTCTGTTGAAAACAAGCGTCTGTTGTGAGGTACGAATTTTTTAGGCAAATATCTCAAAAATTATAAGAGCTAGGTGCAAATAATATTTTTTGAAAAATTGAAAATGTCACAAAACTGAGACCTCTCGACTAATTCTTACCAAATTCAATAGTGAACATTGTTTTACGTAGATCTACTTCTATAGAAAATTTCAGTGCGATAACTCAAAATTTGCGAAAGCTAGAGCGCGAACACACTTTTTTTTCAAAAATGTCAAAATCTGATAAAATCTGAACGAATGTTTCAATTATTGCCTAAATTGTAACAAACAGAGGCACTCAACTGCTCTACAGGCGTGCCAAATTGCAACCCGATTGATAAAACCGTTCTTGAGTTATAGACGGTTGAATTTTGCAGGCCTAGCACACACACACACACATCTATCCAGACATTTTTCTTAAATGTAATTTTTTGACGTTTTGGAACATTCTGAACACGTTTTCATTAAAATCACTAAAAATTTATTTTTCATCAAAACAAGGTTTCCTCTGTGAGGAAGCAAAATTGAGCTTTTGAAACCGGAATAGAATTCCCCCCCGTGAAATAATATGCAGTGAAAAAAAAAGATTTTCAATCCGGAAGTGACGTCAAAAAAACGTATTTCCATTTTTTCGCGAGATGACCTCGGTACGAGTGTTTCGGCGAACTTACTGAAAATAACACAAGCAGCCTTTCGACGCTCAATATATAGACTCTGTTCTCGAACTTCGCACATCTTTGTCGTCCCCAAGCTCCTCGTCGATGTTTATTCTCAATTTCACAGTCTTTTTTTACTTCTCGAGTGCCGGTAAAACTAAGGTGTAAGGAAAAAATTAATTGCAGATGAATATTAACACAGTTAAGAGACGAAGTTGAAAAAAACACGAAAATCGAACAATGGAAAGTTACAAATGCTCGATGAAAAAAAAAAAGACTCGTGCCAATAATTCGACAACACTCTTATCGGAAGAAAAGCGCGAGGGTCTTCTATTCTGGGTCTTCTATACGCAGGCGTAAAAATGCAAGTGATCGAAGTACTAATTCCTATTTTATTATTCAAGCGGTAACACGATTAAAAGGGAGTGACCGGAAGTACATTATGCATTGCAGAAGTGTGTATTGACATCGCAACACGTCTTCGTACTTTAAACTTCGTTTGTTGCCGAAGCTTGCCAAGCGGGTTAGCGAACTCGACGGGTAGAAAAACGGCCTTAGAAATGATGACGCAAATATCTACGTGAATGTTGATTCTACACACGTTGGGTACGCCTATGCATGTGCAGTACGTTATATAGCTTCGTAGGCGTAAAAGAGCATTCGCAGCCAAGACGAGTAAAAGGTGGGGAAAAAAGACAGCGACTTACCTGCAGATAATAAATCACGTGTGTGTACACTTCGTCGGCGTGCATACACAGCAATACCGTTTTATTTTATGTTGACGCACGTGTATGTGTAAGTGTGTGTCGCTTGTTCTAGCATCTTGGAGAGCGGCGAATGGCGATTGGCATCAGTTTCTTTTCGCTTCTCGTGTACATAACACTGAGTATGTGCGAGGGACTTTATTTTTTATTTAATTTCCAGTATACACTTTGAGTTTGAACTGGGTGGGTCGAAAACGTACCGTGCAAGGATCTTTATAAACAGTCGCGTTCTACGACCAACTTTTTTTGCTTTCTATTCATTTTTTTGGGGTCGTCAAGAATAGAAAATTTTATAGATTAATAATTGGGACACGCTACTTTGATTATTATAAGAGTGAATAATTGTTTTTTTTTTTTTTCTAAATCTGTACGAATTTCAGCTATCCTTTCGGGTTCAAGAAAATCTATCTGGTGAGTCTTTTCAACTTCGAGCTCGTTGATTATAAGCGTAACGGATAGTTTACTATAAAAAAAAATGTCCAGCGGTTTCGCTTGTCGCTCTTGGCTCTCCGGGAGTTGACGGTGCGGTCTTTTCCAAGGCTCAGCGACGCATTACAGCAAAGTCGGCACAAGGATTCTCGCACCTTGTGACACAGCTCTACAGTGTAGTTAGTAGCTCAATAATAAACAGGAAAATGAACATAATAATAATGACAACGAGGAAACTATAATCGGAGGAAATAACTGCGTATTTAACATTCCCACATACAAACGCAATCGCATTATCGTGTATATTGCGATTTGCGGTCAGACGCATTAAATCCATAATTGCAGGATAGTGTTACGAGCGTTGGTTTACTTTTTTTTCCTTGACAGATGCATACATGTGTATTATTCTTCGTAAGCTTGAATTCCGGTACGTATTGAATTGCGCAGTTAAAATGATTCCTCGTTGTTTTTGTTTTTGTTTTGAACTATCAAGCTTGCATTAAAAATTGATAACCCTATACACTACTTTATTTTTCGTATCGTAACATGAAACGCAGTAAGAACTCACATAACAATTGTACGTCATGTACACGTCGTAAATGGATCGTAAATACGGCGGACTTCTTAAATGTACTCTGAATTTATTTCGATATGAACTCTGAAAGATATCGAATGCGTCGATTTCGAACCACTGGTAGTCTTCTCAACCATGTGAACTTAAATAAGTCTTTTCGAGAACTCTTTATATACGTATTGGAACGTACAATAATATTCTGGATCAATATTGTATTAATATTCTCCATAATGTTGTATGGGACAATACGTATCCACAAAAAGACTTAACACTGAGTATGTGCGAGGGACTTTATTTTTTATTTAATTTCCAGTATACACTTTGAGTTCCTCGCACATACTCAGTGTTAAGTTCAGGTGTAGACCAGTGGTCCGAAATCGACGCATTCGATATCTTTCAGAGGACATTCTGAGTTCATACAGAATTTAATTCAGAGTACATCTACGAAGTCTGCAATTTTTTATGTCTTTCAATTGCTATGTGGGTTTCTTCTTCGTATCGTAACATGAAACGCGGTAAGAAATAAGCCGATGATCGCAGCGAATGCTGATGTGCGAGAATATACAGCGAGGAGGGGAATTCCCCCAAAATCTTGTGTATCCAAGCTATCTCGATTCTTTAGCTCGCTTCAGCGTCAACACGAGCCACTCTCTTTATCTCCCTCTCGCTTTTGCTAACGAGAAAAGTTCTCCACTCCGTTCCACTGTCGACGGATAGGAAGAGTGGGGTGTGGTGTGATGCAGGTCGGGGACTGCTTCATATAAGTACAAATTGCCACAGCATCCGTAGTCAGTCGTACAGTGTCTGTATTGTCATAACGAAGTTGAACGTAGTCGTATAACCGGTATGTCTCGCCCGATCCTTTCACTCGTATATGCGTTCTCAAAGTTTTCTATCAAGCCGTAACTCGGGAGGGAATTCACACGGGACATTCGTTACTTTCAGTATCACTCAAACATCGTCGATAATATTTGAGGAGTGTCGGTACACTGAAAAAAAAAATCGCTTGCGGGCTGCCAAAGAAAAAAATGTTTGTTTCAATTCTACCTTCAATTCTTACAATTCCATATGATATTGAAACAATGACGGCAAGACTGTCAAGGTGACATGTTATCGTTTCAATCCGGTATGAAATTGTACGAATTGAAAGTAGAATTGAAACAACTTTTTTTTTTTTGATTGGCAGCCCGTAATCAAATTTTACTTGAGTCAATGATATTATTTTTCCTGTGTATAATTTTTTGCATAAGAATAAAAATATAATTAACGAAGCATTCTTACGGGTGTGTCCAGTGGTAGATTGCGATGGTCGGACAATCGTTCGGGTGCTTCGGACGAGCACGTAGGAGAGAGTTTCTTTCAAACCGGCCGGGAGAGATCGATAATTCCTGGCAAACTTTGTGTCGGAGGTCAACGTTCTCCATGTAGGCAGAGTTTGTTAGGGCTCGTTAGGTTATTTGTCATCGTCGACGAACATGGTGGCCTTTTTTTTTACCTTTCTCAGCGAGCCGTTCGGGAAACGCGTTTAGTATATTCCCGCGTAATATTCCCTCTTATCTTTTCCTCGACATCCCGACCGGCCGCTTCGTCAGCCCAGCGAAAATCATTACCATATATTGAGAAATCGCGTGACAGAGGAATGTAGAACGGCAGAGAGACGCAAAAAAAGACGTAGAAAAAAAGCGCTCAGTATATTGAGCTTTATGTACATTGTTGGACGGCACCGTATGACGTACACACACAACGTTATTGCTTCGGTGTATTCACGAGCACATGAGCATTGGCAATTGTGTTGCGTGGCTGTTGACTTCCACTCGATATCGATATTGTTATTACTATAATTTATTCGTGTTCCTTTCTATCGACGGTTACCGCGTTCCTGCAGCGTTTCGTTGTGTGCGTCGCTTACAGATGCGACCGGTGGGAATCGTCGAATAATTTAACGACCGAACACCGGAAGTTTCGACCTTGGAGCTCAAAGTGTATAGAACAACGCCGAGGACGTTCGTCAATGATAAATCTTTCGTGCCCTCTCGTTCAATCACGTTTAGTTTACTTTAATTTTATGAACGATGATTGAGCAATTGACAAACATATTGACTCGCGTGGGAGATAAAATTGGAGATGTTGTTCGACCTTGTCGATCGCGCGAAAGTTTCAATTTCGTAACAGACCGGTTCTTTCGATCGGCGAGCGAAGATCGTCAGGTTAATTGATTGTTTTCCACAGTTTCACAGTAGTTGCGCCAGTTAAGATAATATTTATGTCAACGACAGCGTTGAGCTTATAAAAAAAATTATTCACCTGTATCGATATCTGTCTTCCGCGGCCTTTTGACAAATTACCCAATGTCATTGAGTATACTCCCGACAGTGGACACGTGTTGGATCCGTGCGATAACTCGGCACAGTAGCTTCGTGCCTCTGTTTACGCGGTATATCGATCGGTGACTCTTAATTGTTATTATTATACACCGTCGTGTCATAAAAATTTTTTTCCTGAACTCTCTCAATGATTGTTTCCACCTTTTCTTTCTCCAGAGAAACATTACAATGATGAAGACAATTGCAGTTGTACTGGCGCTCGTAGCCATCGCCGCTGCACAGGTAAGACAATGACATTTAATAATTTTTTTTTATTCTTTCTCGAATCGACTGAAATAAAAGAATCGAATATACATACGTGAGTCATGTCCGCCAGGAGATGCAAGCCACGGTGAAAATGATGCCGAACGATGCGACCAACAACGTGACGGGAATGATCAAGCTCGTTCAGGGTGCAGCGAACGGCCCTGTCGTGATAACGGGAAAGCTCACAGGTCTGAAACCCGGAAAACACGGTTTCCACGTACACGAGAAAGGAGATCTCAGCAACGGCTGCACCTCCACCGGATCCCACTTCAATCCCCTCAACGTATGTCGTTACCCCTGCGCGACTTAAAGAAACATCCCACTTAACAATTGGACGACATATATACGTCGTCAATAGATCGTAAAAAAACAGCGGACTTCTTGAATGTGCTCTGCATTTATTTCGATATGAACTCTGAATCTCTTCTGAAACATATCGCATGCGTCCATTTCGGATCACTGGAAGTTATCTCAAACATGTGAACTTAAGTCATTCTTATCGAGAACTCTTTATATAAGTATTGCACGGTACAATAATATTCTAGATCAATATTGTGTTAATATTCTCGATCAATATTGTATGGGACAATACGTATACGGAGAGTCCACAAAAGAGAGTATTGAGAGTACTACTACTCTCAATCATTCTGCCCGTCATTGATGCCTGGTTTTTCTGGTTTTTCTATCTTCCTCAATATCTTCCTCAATATCTTCCTCGATGATGTCTTGCTGGATAGCTTGCTTGATGTCTTCGATTCCGTTAAGACAACGAGGAAGATATCCAGGAAAGCCAGGCATCAATGACGGGCAGTGTACCAGTGGTCCGAAATCGACGCATTCGATATCATTCGGAAGACATTCTGAGTTCATATAGAGATGAATTCAGAGCACATCTAAGAAGTCTGTAATTTTTGTTGTCTTTCAATTGCTATGTGGGATATATAAAGTATTTGTAATTATACGGAGGGTGATGATTAACATACTTGTTTGTAATTAATTAGAAACATCACGGTGCACCGGAAGACACCGAGAGACACGTAGGTGACTTGGGTAACGTCGAGGCCAACACCCAGGGCGAAGTGAACCTTCAGATAAGCGACAAGATGATATCGCTCACCGGTCCGAACAGCATCCTCGGTCGTGCTATCGTTATCCACTCGGACATCGACGATCTTGGCAAGGGCGGTCACACACTTTCGCAGACAACCGGAAATGCCGGTTCGCGCTTAGCCTGCGGCGTCATCGGCGTCGTGTAGGTCTTTTCACACGATATCATTAACGAGCTGCAAGAAGAATGAAACGAGTTGGCAATGTTAATCTTTATAAACCGTATCATTCCCAATCGATAAGGATACAGCGGAAAAAAATTGTTTTGTTCTCCATTCCTAATTATTCTACTCCGTTTAACTAGTCGTCCATCGATAGTCACGATATAAATACGTGAATAACAAGCTCTCTATTTGCGCTTCGAATACTCTCTGCATTGTGCGAAAGTCACAGAATTATTACATGACACAAATAAACTATAAGTATAAGACACGTGTGCCCGAGTGAAATCATTTATCAATTTTGATAAAAGCATTTCTTGTTAAAATTAAGTTTAACATCGAAGATTAACGAAAATCGACGTCCCTATCCTCGTTCATTTCACGCTAACGTAACCTAACGATATAGTAGTTCAGGGTCTCTGTCGAGGACACCCGCGATGTGCGTGACAAGTCTACTTTTTTCCCTATGCATTTTTAATTTAATACGAGCTGCAAAGCGTATCGATCAACTTCCGGATTTTATCTGCTCTCAGGTCGCCAGTCGGAAGTTGGACTTCCAGCTCTATTCGGGCCTCAATCAACGGTCCGTTTGTTCTGCTGATGTCGATCGCTGCATTGCTCGTCGCCCATCAATCAAGATATGTCTGAACCTTGGCCTAGCATGCCGTCCAGAATCGAAACGAAATATGACGAGGCCGGAGCATGCATCCAAAGAAGCAACAACAAAACAAACGAAAAGAACACATATCTCTTTATTATATTTATTTAGTATTTTTTGTTTTTAAGGATTACGACTGATATACGTTGATTCTTAATTATCGCATACATAATTTACGACTGTGACGCATCAAGTATCGTCTCGACAGAACCGTCCCGACCGGAAGGCTATTAGTTATACTGTTTACTATGTAAAATTCGCAATCCAGTTGTTTTAATGTAGATATTTAAAGAAAGTTCGATATTAAATATCTTCCATACATTATTACACGTCGCAGAGCTTTTACGGTAAAACTGTTTCTTTCACATTGGCGAAACCAAGTTCTGTGACTCGACATATGACCTTGGGATAGAAAGGGGCCAAACGAGACGGCAGGATAGAAAACTCGTGGATTGTTATTTCACCCCCCGATCTGCCTGTTGCCCTCCGGGGCGGAAAATTCTTCAGCGCGCGAGTCAACCGTTCGTATCTATCGGTCATTAAACGGTTGTCGTGGTTACCAATGACGAACACAGGGTAAGCACGCCAGTCTTTTCTATGTATTGTAGTGTCAACTCGACACCCCTGTACTTTAGGAGCATCGACCAATGACGTTCTGGTATCCATCCCCTCAACGGGTTCTCCGAAGCTAGTCCTGCAAAGCCGCGCGTTTTTCCGACCAATGAGAATTTTTCTAGGCCAAAGCTAACGTCGCCACTAAACATTGTTCGTGGAATATTTCATTCGAAAGCTCACTGCGCCGACGGTCGAAGCTCAAATTCAAGGGTACAAAGAAAAGAAGAAATTGTCAGTAGGGTCGGAAGCTTCAGCGAACGAACCGACTCCGTATGGTCGACGAGGATTGACCTTTGCCTGTCGATACGCAGTACTTTCATCGATTTCACAATTATCGATGCGTCATTGTTCCTAATCAACGGATTAATTTACAGTGCTCTTGTGCGTGATACAGTTGAACAGAATAAAGAGAGAATTGAATCGTGTCTCAAGTGAATTATTGCGTTAAAATAATCAGCAACGATGGATTGTGGAATGAGCTTCATCAAGTATATACTCTTTCTGTTTAATCTCATTTTCGCGGTGAGTTGATTAAACTTTGTAAGCTTTCGGCATAAAGTGTGTCTTTACTATCATGTGCATTTCTTTTTTTTTTTTTTTTTCTTTGAAAGTTATCGGGGATTGTTTTAATCGCCACTGGATCCTACATCATCGGGAATGTCAAAGACTTCAAGTTCTTCACCGATGGCAGGATAACCGCACCGCCGATAGTTCTTATAATTGCCGGTGTTATCGTGTTCATCGTCGCTTTTCTCGGATGCTTCGGAGCGATCAAAGAAAATTATTCCATGCTCATGACAGTGAGTACGATCAAGATACCGAGCATCGATTAAAACCTTTTTTTTATTTCCAAGTTCATTACCGAGAGCGGCGATAATTCGTTTTTCCAGTTCGCTGGTGCACTGGTGGTGATATTTATCATCGAGCTGGCAGTCGGTATAGCTGGCGCAGTATTCAAGAACGACTTCGAGCAGGCAATGAAAAGTAGCATGAGAAAATCGATGGAAACTTTCGGCAGGACGGAACAAGTAGCGTGGGACGAGATTCATAGAACGGTAATGGTTTTGTTTAACATAAGTTAAATACCGGTGTAAGCAATAATAAAAAATCGATGCAAAGCATTTTACTTTCACTGATGATAGCGTACCATGATGCGTCTTCATAAACGTTTAGCTAGCAAGTCTATATTACTTTTAAAGTGTGAATGCTTGACAATGTTCTTGTTTTCGATTTTCTTCGTCGGTAGCATATTTTTTAAAATTTGTTTTTTTCTTATTCAGTTTAAATGTTGCGGTATCGACTCGCCGGCAGACTGGGCTGAGTACAGCGTAAAACGAGGCTTAGGACCCGAAACGCTGCCGAATACTTGCTGCACGAACGTGCAGTATGAAAATGCGTGTCAATCAACGATACAGGAAGGACAAAATAGCCCGTACAAACAGGGTTGTTGGGCATCCATTGCATCAAGAATGAAAGGCAGCGCATCTATGCTAATCGGCGTCGGCATTGGAATTGCAATAATCGAGGCAAGTGATAATTATACATGAAAATACCGGTATAATTCAAAATTTGTACATTGCTTCCACATAATTTTTCTCTATTCACAAATCTGTCGTCTATGAGAAAGGGCCTTCCGTAATGCATTAACGACCTCTTAGAGGAAGCCTCGTGACTGGAGGAAAATAATTAGAAAGCAAAAATATGGATTGAGGATGTTGCTTGCTATCGAATAATTTTTTTATATTTAGATCATTGGAATCATTTTCGCTTGCTGTCTCGCGATGACGATAAGGAAGGAGAACCAGGCGAAATGAGATGAGGAGAACTGATGAGGATTCGGACACATCAGGATTACAAAAATATAAATACTTTGTGATCGATCGATCAATCAATCATGTACAATTTTTCAGTCATTCGGATAACACGGTTGGCATTGTACAGGACGGCTTTCTGTAAAAAAAACAAGGGCACGCGCGTGAATGTCTAGTTAACAATAATAAAATATAATGTGTAATGGGAAGATCCGTTCGTAGTAGGCAAAGTGGACAGTATAGATCCCGTGCTTCTCGATTGAATCATCGAAAAACTGATAAGCTATTTAACATGATAACTGATAAGCTAATTGTTTGTTATTATTATTATATTTATTAATTCTTGTATTCAAAAGCTTTGTCGTCTCGATCTAATTATACGATTAGAAATATAGGGTAATAATTATATATAGTTCTCTCGTGTCGACTTCTATCGCATCAAATATTGCTCTAATAAATAAACGGTTAATAAACTCTATAAATACCAGCAGAGCAAATTATTGTACGATGTTTTTGAGGCTCCAGCAATTTATAGAACTTTAAGGAAATTAGCGATGACTCGAAGTAAAAAAGACGTATGAGCTGTGTACAAGCGTTGTTATACGCCCTTCTGGTATTAGGTCATCGAAATAATGGGAGTGCAGTCTTTTGTATTAATATGTTGGTTTAACGATTTCACTAGATTTATGTAGTACTGTAAACATTATCCTGGACGAGTTGCGTATGGATTGGTGTGTTTTATACTCGGCAACACGACCCTTCAACAAATAAATTGATATGCATTAATATTTCACAAGGAAAGTTATCGAATTTAAGTTCCTTAATACTTATTACCCACATAGCACGGAAATATTTCCGAAATGTTTCGAACATATTTTACCAATATTACAAAATATTTTTGACATATTTTTTAAACATTTAAAAAATGTTTTTTGTCCGTTTATAAATCTTACATTGAAATGTTTCAGAAATATTTCGCAAAAATGTTTTAAAAACATTTTACAAATATTTCAGTGCTGTAGATATTGTTTATTATTTTTAAAATATATGCTGCGTTCAGCACGTCATCTATGGAATTCCTTGAGTCCCTTCAAGGGTGCCAATAACATGTAGTATCATGGCACATTAAGTAGTCAAAGTGTATTAAAATATATCCACTAGCCATGGCATTTTTTATTTACCGTTCTTTCTGAACATAGTTTAATACACATCGGCTAATATTCGTTTCCAAGATATTTTTTCAGCGTTTCATAAATATTTCAGATGTTTGAAAGATTAAGTATATTTCTGAAATATTTGAGAAATGTTTCGTTAGAATATTTTGATAGAATACTTCAAAATATGATTTCCATATATTTCAGAAATATTTTGTAAAGTTTAAAATATTGATATGTTTCGTGCTGTATGGGTAGAATATAGACTTAAGGGCTTACGCCACAGTAAAATATCGAACGAAGTTTAAAAAAATATATTTTCTAATAGTTTATAGTGTCAAGAATATTCAGTTAAATTTTTGTCGAAATTCAAGGAATTACGAAAGTTAGAGACCGTTATGTGGAAAGTGACAGAGTGCTCGAGCACCTCCGCGGAATGCTCCAGCATCGGCGGGGTGCCGAACACTGAACACGTTTTTCTCGGAACGTGACTTTCAAAATCGGTGACCCTGATATCTCAAAAAACGGCGCGATAGATTTTTATGAAAATTTTTAGCCCTTTACTTCTACAGATTCTTTAGTTCCTGACGTTCTCACATTTAGAAAATAATAATAAAAAATTATTCAAAATGTAAAGAATTGAGTAAAATCGATTGTTCTCAAATGGCCGCCATTTTGCCTCGTTACGTCTAGTTTGATAACAATAAAACAATGATGTTTCCATAAAATGACAAGTCAAAATCAGGATCACCGAACTATCGACATTTTTTTAAAAACATAAATAATAACAATAAAATTGAATGAACAAATGCTTAAATGTTCTTTAATATATCCCCCTTTCCCCCCCCCCCCCCCCCCCAAAAAAAAATCTAATCGATACAGCGAATATTTACCGAGAAAAAAGTCACGAAATATACGTTCGTTTTTACCAATTTACCGTGGCCCTTAAGCTTTTCGTTTTAAGGTAATTTGGTATAACCATCCGCTCGCCTGCCCCGCGCTCAGCCGATGACAAAAAAAAACTGTACTGAATGGCGTTTTGAGACCGCAGTCAGCAGAGGAAAAAGTTTTTCCCTTCGTCAGCCGATTCCCCAGGGAAAAACTATTTTCTTTTTCCTCGGCGGTATGCGGTGTCAAAACGGCATTCAATACAGTTTTTGTTACCAGCGGCGCTATTGCAGATCGCCTTAATTATTCGCGTAATTTTTTCATATTTACGTCCGTTTACCTTCTGTCGAACCGCAACTGTGGTGGGTGCCTTAGAAAACTTTCGTGAGGGCTTCGATAATTCAATACTACCGGCCGCAGGCTAGGACGTCGAACGTACAGCTCCTCCGGTCCATTACTATTATCAACCGGAGGCAACGAATTCTGTCCCAGAGGATTGTAAACTGTCGATAAAGAACGGTCGGTCCCTGCATTATCAATTGCCGAGGTCTCGGGCATCGTAATTTCGTTGCCAAAGTCCTTAAGCACGATGACCGATAACACTATCGAGACGATCTAGAAATTGATAAACCTCGTTATTGCCATGAAATCGTTTAAAAGACTCATTATCACGAGTTATATCTTATCTCGAACGTCATCTACGAATAATTAGCGACAGTGGGAGAGTTGTAATAGACAGAACACACTATTTATCTCTTTCCTCCCCCATCGTCTGTGGATTGAAAGACACGATTCTGTTAAGGACATGTGAAATGACTCGGTCGGTAACCAAAATCTGTAATGAATGCGATTCGGAAATCGTAGACTTTTCCGAAATGTCAACCGATTTTAAATGGCATTGATTCGAAAAATGCATCTATCTCTCTCGCACTCATATGTCACGTGGTACATCTTTCACATGGCCTTAATAGATTATCACTAGTCTCACCTCGATTATCCCTACAACTGCAAGAATAACCAGAACTATCAACACGCGAAAATACAGAAACGTGTGAAGAGCATCTCGACAGCCCGTCGTATTAATCGTGGATGAATTAGTGGGACCGCAACGGAGACCATCGACGCAGCAACTTTGAGGAAGATTTGTTGAGTTGTTTATCCAGTCGGAGAAATTATTATAGCCGCAACACTTCAACTGGAGGAAAAAAAATGAATACAATGCAATGTTAATGTAAAAAAAATCCTCCCCGGCGGGGAATCGAACCCCGGTCGCCCGCGTGACAGGCGGGAATAAAAACAATATACTACTGTTTTACCGGCATTGGTGAAACGCGCTTAAAATTGGGGCTGGCGGCAAATAAGTATTATTTGCTGTCCAGGACAATAAAAAAGTGCAGACAGTAGTTTAAACGTAAAACCGAAGGTTCGGAAAACATCTGAGTAATAAAAAACCAACGGAT
>JAPYZC010007485.1:0-14140 GCA_030522665.1 Ichneumoninae sp. A BG-2022a | reverse complement strand
TGGAAATTGAAATTTGCTTAAATTACTTACATTAATCGAACATTAATGCACTTTTATTGTAAAATAAAAATACGAGATATTAAAATTAGAAATCTTTTGGCTGGAATTTGCAAAAATGTTCAATAAAAATAAAAATTTTACTGTAAAATTGCAACACACATGTGTTTGAAATTTCAGAAACTGTTTATGTAAAAAAGCTTCGAATACCGTTCATTAATTTTCAAAGAAATTTTTTTTACAGTATACATTTTATTCTTACATTCTAAGCAATTAGCGATAATTTATACACTTATAATTTATAACCAACCAATTGTAGCCTATAATAGGCTTATTATAGGCTACAATTATAGCCTTTATAGTAGGGCTGTATAGTTAGGCTGGCTAAAATGTCTTAGGCGGCTACAACGGCTTAGCCGGCAAATAATTGTTTAAAAATGTTAACTGTAAATTTAAATTTTTCTGTGATAACGCACCCTCGTTCTATTTCTTAATAGCGTTCGGCGAAGGATTTCGTTGATGCAGGAGAATGTTACAAATGACCGCACTACCCGTTACAATTAACCCCACCGCGGTCCAAATCCTTACCCAATTTCGTCTGTGTTTAAAGGGGCGGTGTCGCAATTCCGTGCATATTTCTGCTTGAAATTTTTCAACTAAATACCTAAGACTAGGTTAATCGTATACCATTGGATGCCGAAGCGTTAGACTGTCGGGTTTGTTGGTAAAAAAATTTTACCAACAAAAGTAACAAAAAAGGATTTTTGTTACTTTTGTCCCCGGTCTCCCCTACTATATGTGTCCGGTCTCGTTTGTTCTCTCGTGCGGGAAATGCGACGCCTCGACGACAAAAAGAAGCGTCTCCGTGGGCGACGTAGCGAAATCCGGAACATCGGCATCTCCTGCATAAACAGCGGCAACGAGATAGAACCTTATTCGATCGCTCGTGTGCATGCAAAATTGTGCAGCACACGTGCGACGCTCGACCGAAGTGCCCGTCACTTAGCCTCCGGACGATGCACCGAAGCGATATTGTGTAAAACGTGTTCCTCGTTGATCCTCCTCTCTCACCCTCCTCCCCCCATCCCCCTCCGGTCGCCGAACCCCGACACTGGGACGAGAGAGGAAAAACGAAATTGGTACTCCCCGCAGATTGCCATTACAAAATACCCAGCTGAATTGAGTACGTCACGTAAGTTACGTAGTCGAATGCCTTCGACACGTCGAAGCCCACGACGATGGCAAAGTAGATTGGAGCGCTAACTCGGCTTGATCCGAATGCTAAGCGCGTAACTCGCGGATAAACGGTTCCGTAACTAGTCAAAGTTGCAACGCGAATCCTCCCCCCCCCCCCCTACCATCCCCGTAAAAATCCGAGTTGAAATATCGCATCTGTATAAAATAGCTGAATCAGAAGTCGGCTAGATAGGGTAAAAGTGGGGAATATGGCCCGGTCTATATATCATTGATTTACGTGTTAATCGAGGTGGGCCATATTCACCACTTTTACCCTAGTTAATTATTTGGGAAGTTCGGGAAATTTGATTCGTTGTTCGCCGATTCAAAAAATTTAGCCAATTTCGAATTACGGCATCTTCGATGAAGATAGCAGTGCAGAAATCCGGTATAATGGTGGAGACGACTTACCCTGGAGAAACCGGCTGCTTCTTGGCCGCGCGATGTCCGGCGGCTTGGAATTCTCTGACTTGTGCACTTCCCTGTAACAGGAAAGTCAAAAATGTTCGATAATTTTTGGTAACTTCAATTTTTCACTGAATATGCAAAGCACAGTCAATTGCAGAATTCAAGGCTGTTGTAAATTTGTTTCCCACACTATGAAGCTTCGAAAGTTAGATGACGAAGCGCGGATGTCAGTGCCATGCCTGAGCTGAGAGAAGGATCCAGTAAGAACTACCGACCGTGTGAGAAAAATTACCATAGCACATAGTAGAAGGGAACTAGGACGTCACCTATGGAAAGTCTCAGATTTTCCATGAATTTTTACCATAATATCTTCGAAAAATTCTTATGAATCGGGTACTTCGTGCCATAAGTGGTGCCTCAGTTCCCCACTACTGTGTGCTATGGTAATATTTCTGAAGCGATATGGTCATATTTACTAAATCCTCCTCTCTGTGTGCGTGCGAGAGGAGAGTATTGGAATAAATATTTTTGTACGGAGTTTCGTAATAGCGAAATAAAATTGCGCAATAAGGCACGAGGACGGTGGTAGCGAAGGAAGGGTCGAGATTGCCGGGAGACCTCGGTGTATCCGAGAATTATTAACCCGGCCGCTTTCTCCGCGTAAAAACAGGGTCTATATCCCTCGTCTCGTTGTTTCTTCGGTGGATCTCCAAGGGATTACTTTATTTCTGTATCGTCGCTATGGAATCCCGTCGGGCATCAGTGAGATTGAATTCTCGGGACGATTGGCTTCCAATGCGCTTATTTTCCCTCCCCCCACCGTTACGGGATCTTGTTTACGAACTTGTTTACATTTATCGCAGATTATTTTTTTAGACGACGGGAACAGTGATACGCCGCGATTTTTTACAAAATTCTTGCATAACTCGTCGTTTGAATTTATCGTCGAATGCCGTAAAGTAAGTCGACGGATTGTTAAGGAGGGAGTCTCGCTGCGCGCTGACTTCGCATAAGTTCGACAACAGTAAGAGAAAATTGCAAGTACTTTTTGATGGTGTAAAAATCTGAAAAAAACCATGTGTACTAAAGGTACTGAGAAGATTAATTTTGCATAATAATAATAATTGCAAAATGTTATCAACAAATTCATCAAAAAATTAATTAGTTAACAAATTATCCGGCAATAAAACTTTTTTTTTTATGAAAATGATTCGTTTATTTTTCTGAATCCGTATTCTGAATTTCTTCAGATTTTTAAGTAATCGCTGATTTTTTATTTTTTTTTTTTACAGCGATTACTTAAAAATCTGAATTCTGAATCCGTATTCTGAATTTCTTCAGATTTTTAAGTAATCGCTGATTTTTTATTTTTTTTTTTACAGCGATTACTTAAAAATCTGAAGAAATTCATACGTATTCAGAAAAATAAACGAATCATTGTCATTGAAAAAAAAGTTTTGTTACCGGGTAATTTGTTAACCAATCAATTTTTTGATGAATTTGTTAATAACATTTTGCAATTATTATTATACAAAATTAATCTTCTCAGTACCTTTAGTATACATGATTTTTTTCAGATTTTTCCACCATCAAGAAGTACTTGCAATTGTCACTTATTGTGGTCGAACTTATGCGAAGTCAGCGCGCAGCGAGACTCCCTACTTAAACGTTCGATTTATCGACGTCAGTTCAGTCACGTCGTGGGGACAATAATAACAGTCACGTAACAATGTTTACAGCCAGTCGAATTTACAGTCGGTCAACGCGAGGAAAACGATGTCGCCCAAGCGGGCTATCGAACTTCCGCCCATGCGTCCAATGACAGCTCGTTAATTGAGTCGCAGCGACTGTTAAAAACCTTTCCCCGCGAAAAAAGTCCCGGCGTTTTATTCGTCGTGTCGCAGATTCGCGCGGGACGCGAAGCAATTCGCGCTGAGCGAGTCGTTACAGCGAACGGTGTTCGGCGGAAACTAATTTTTCATACGTCCCAAATTCCATCTAACTTTTTTTTTCGTCACACAATGAGGGAAATAAAATTTGCAGTGGGTAGAAAAGAAAAAGACCCAAGAGAAATAGGGGAGAACGGGGCAAAATGGGACATCGGGGCAAAACGGGATAATGGGACAAAACGCAATCCTCTGATAACTTTGAGATGGTGACGATGGTGGTACGTGGGGCGAAACAGGTTTGAAAATCCGGATGTATCGTTGGGAGAAAATGGGGAATCCAAAAATCATTGGAAAACTGGGTTTTGACCTCACAGTCCCGTTTTGCCCCGCTGTGCCATTTTGCCCCGGTCTCCCCTATGTATATCACCTGCTGGTTCAGCGAATGCGTGGATGAGAGGCGAAATTTTTGAGTGGGTAGCTCGACGAGCCGCGTCCCTCGTGGAGGGTCCTTTGAGCGATAAACTCTCATTAGAGCACTCGATCATTCCGGAGATTCGACCGACGACGGAGGAGCCCAAACGTTTCCTTCCACCTTCAATTTGAATCTTGATTACACGGAGACGCTCCTCGTCCGCTATCGCCGTCGTCGGCATTCGCGCGGGTCGCGAGGGCGCGATTTGATCATAGATTTCCGGGCTTGATTGACGATTCTTCCCCCGGGCAGCCTTCGAAGGCAACTATCGGTCCGGCGTCACGTTCTTGTCACGTTCGAAAAGTTTTCTCCCCGCACATGGAATCGAAACTCGTACCGACGACTGGCAGAAATCTTTCGCGTCAATTCGAGGCGCGGCTACACAATTTTCCGTAACTGCATTGCTGCAGCTGCACGTAAGGCCTGAAATCCCCGTTCGTTCTTCGAGGATCGAACAAACTAGCATATTCAATCTTCGCAGAAGGCATTTTACAGCGTTTCCCGGAACTTTTCCATCGCGCGGGTTGGACGTGGTGCATCAAAGAGGTTTTCCCTGAACAATGATAAATTCAAGGAAATCAAATAAGTGTGATTCAATTTGTCATTGGTCGGGCTCGGAGTTAAATTCAATGTTTACCGAGGAACAGACGGACGTTCACGATATATTTATGAGCATAATCTCGCGACGGGAGATTTATCAGAGTTAATCCGCGAGATGAAAAATTTTCTGAGAAAATATTCTGAGGGGGTTTCTTTTGCGCACTGCAGCGGGATAATATCGTGTGTTCTCGGTGAACCGACCTATTTCCGTGCGGGCGACCCGCGACATACCTTGTATCAAGGCGCTGCAACAGGATATCCTCGACCCGTAAGACACCAGCCCTCTTGGGGAAACGGAGTGACTCAGAGACTCTCCGCCTCCCGGCCCACCAGAAACAGAACGACCGAGAGATGCGGCGAGGCAGCCGAGATTCTCGAAGAATGGAACGTCGATCCATTTGATATTATTTCACGGGGGTGTGGGTGTGCGTATGTTTCCGCAGAGAATGTCGTTAGATTTTACTGCATTGTAGCCGAAGTCGACCGAAGTCATATACCCATTGGAACGGTATGTGTCCTCAAGAATCAGATATTCCGTCTCCTGTGTCAACAGCATTGCACTTGTCATTTTCCTTCCTCCTCAACCGTCGGAAATGCCTGAGGTGACATGAGCTCTCTGGGGTCGACCAAACTATAAAGACATCGATGAAATAATAATGCGATGTCAATAAGGTGTGATACTTTATAACGTTTGCAAACCTCGCCGTCTTGCTTTGGTCTCGATGTGACTTCTTGTACCATTTTTGGTTCCTCGTTGAGGGTGTCGTGTTTTTGTAATAATTTTTTGAATTCAACATTTTAATTTCAGAGTATTTGGGATAGCCTAGAACGTCGGTAGATGCGATTTTTAGTAGAGTGGTCGCGTCTCTTCGTTCGGTGCAATTTTCACGATGAGTGAGGCACGTTTCGAGATTTTACGGGACTTTTGAGAAACGTATGTGGTAGCTCTAACTTCTGTCAACAGCATTGCACTAGTCATTTTCCTTCCTCCGCAACCGTCGGAAATGCCCGAGGTGACATGAGCTCTCTGGGGTCGACCAAACGATAAAGACATCAATGAAATAATAATACGATGTCAATAAGGTGTGATACTTTATAACGTTTACAAACCTTGCCGTCTTACTTTGGTCTCGATATGACTTTTTGTACCATTTTTGGTTCCTCATAGAGGGAGTTGTGTTTTTGTACTAATGTTAATGTCGAAGTACTTGACATAGTCTAGAACGTCGATAGATGTGATTTTTAGTAAAGTGGTCACGTCTCTTGATTCGGTGCAATTTTGACCATGAGTGAGGCCCGCTTCGAGATTTTAGGGGATTTTTGAGAAACGTATGCGGTAGCTCTAACTTCCGCCAACAGCATTGCACTTGTCATTTTCCTTCCTCCTCAACCGTCGGAAATGCCTGAGGTGACATGAGCTCTCTGGGGTCGACAAAACGATAAAGACATCAATGAAATAATAATACGATATGAATAAGGTGTGATACTTTATAACGTTTACAAACCTTGCCGTCTTGCTTTGGTCTCGATGTGAATTCTTGTACCCTTTTTGCTTCCTCGTAGAGGGAGTTGTGTTTTTGTAATAATTTTAATAATTCAACATTTTAATGTCAGAGTGCTTGACATAGCCTAGAACGTCGATAGATGCAATTTTTGGTTGAGCGTCTCTTTCTTCGGTGCAATTTTCACGATGAGTGAGGCCCGCTTCGAGATTTTTCGGCATTTTTGAGAAACGTATGCGGTAGCTCTAACTTCCGTAAATTTTGAGCTGTCGTCCTACAACTGTATACACATTTAACACTACGATCAAATAACTTTGGTATTAAATTTGGCCGAAATTTATTCAGGCGATCAGATTTTATTGAATTCTGTGTTTTCTTTTTTTTTTAATTACTGAAAAGGATCTAATTCGAATAAACATGAAGATATCGAGCTGAAATTTGACAATAGATTGGACTAACACTGTACAATGTTTTGTATTACATTTGGCGACAATAGATCTAACGGTTTAAATTTTATGTGAGTTTAAATTTTTTGAATTTTTCGTACAATTTGTATTTTACGACGAAAGTTTTCGCATGAAATGTCGCTCCAGGATTACAATAACTTGGGGATTTGGGACCAGTGGGGAAAATATATAAGACATGGATATTACGAAAAAAGCTGCAAAGTACTCTGCACATGACTTCCTTACTTCTGAAAATTTTTGCCATAGCTTCCTCCACGAGGAAGCCAAAAATCGATCAGTGAAGTTGCTCATAGAGAAAGCTATGTGAAAAATTGTAATATATGAGAGAGCCATGTGCAAATTAAGTCAGCAATTTTCGGCAATAAATTTTGTGGTAACTTTTGACCATTCCAATTTTATCTGAAAATTTTTGCCATAGCTTCCTCCACGAGGAAGCCAAAAATCGATCAGCGAAGTTGCTCATAGAGAAAGCTATGCAAAAAATTGTAATATACGAGAGAGTCATGTGCAAATTACTGTGCAGCTTTTTTCCGTCAATGATCCGAACCATTGGTACCGACGTACGAGGGGTGAATCCTCTCCGGTCTCGTTCGAAGGATATGCGAGCGTAAACAACGTCAACAAGACGTCGAGTCCTTTCGGTTGTGCCGTTTGTCTCCACGCGTAACCACGGCTAATAGAGACGGCAAATTCCCCGTGGTACAGCGAAAGTATCCGGTGGCAGGATCAGAGAATCCAACGCGCGGAGGCTCGTGAACCATGTCGCATGCCGTTGATCCCTCCGGCAAATCTTTTATATCCGGACCGGCTGTCAATCTCTTGTCTCACGGCTTTTTCAGAATCACGTCACGTTTTTATAGATACATACAAGCAATTGAGGGGATTGTAGGACCACGTGCCCGTTCGTAACGAATTTGTTACCCACCAATGTCCGATTTGGCTCTCGGGCGGATTAAGAAGGGAGTCTCGCTGCGTGCTGACTTCGCATAAGTTCGACAACAATAAGAGACAATTGCAAGTACTTCTTGATGGTGTAAAAAACTGAAAAAATCATGTGTACTAAAGGTACTGAGAAAATTAATTTTGCATAATAATCGATTAATAAAAAATCGTTGATTTTTAATTTTTTTTATAGAAAAAAAATTAACGATTACTTAAAAATGTGAAAAAATTCATACGTGTCCAGAAACATAAACGAATCATTTTCATGAAAAAAAGTTTTGTTGCCGGGTAATTTGTTAACCAATTAATTTTTCGATGAATTTGTTAATAAGATTTTGCAATTATTATTATGCAAAATGAATCTTCTCAGTACCTTTAGAATACATGATTTTTTTCAGATTTTTACATCATCAAGAAGTACTTGCAATTTTCTTTTATTGTTGTCGAACTTATGCGAAGTCAGCTGAAAAAATTCATACGTATTCCGAAAAATGAACGAATCTTTTTTATAAAAAAAAAAGTTGCCTTACCACATATTTTGACGAACAATTTTTATTTTCAACAATTTGTTAATAACATTTTTTAATTATTATTATGTAAAATTAGTCTTTTCGATGCCTATAATAAGTATGAATTTTTTCAGATTTTTATAACATTGGGAAATGTTTGCAATTCTTGCCCGAATTTCTCGAATTTGGGTAAAATGAACACCACTCGCTCCAACCTCCTTAACCTCTACGTATAGAAGGGATTACCGGCCCGGTTTAATAATATATATTTTGTATTTTGTCTATTTTCAGCTCGTCGATGACGACGGGAGTATCGAAACCGCGCTGATCAATTACCTCTTCACGAAACAGGTTGTAAAGCGCCTGCGGAACCAAATGGACATCGGAGATCTGCAGCGCAAGCGCAGTTACTGGAAACAGTGCGCCTTCAACGCGGTCTCTTGCTTCGGCAAGTAATCAGCGAGGCCGCAATGCAAAGGCGACGTTTCGAGAGTGATATATATAAATATATATATATATATATACGTTGGTATCCTGCTCCTGTTGTGCTCTGCGTTGAAGAAAGAAAAATCAAAAAATTAAAAAGGATAGCTATCGATCGATGTAGTCCAAATATTCAGATTACCGCTTTGACGGAGTACCGACGAACGGAGAGCAATTATTATTACGAACCCGCATTCTTTGTGACCACCATTAACGGTACCGTTAAATCCGTGAAATCCTTTCGTCGACTGTAATATCTCTGACAAATAAATTAAGCGTCTCTTTATTGTAGTTCGAGCACCAGTTCGCATCTTTCCACTTTGAATTTTGGAATGAAATTCACATTCCGATTCTTCGAATTAATATTAAAATTGCTACGTAAAAACAATGTGTTAGCGAGTATATTCACGCTGCACATGCTTTCTGTATGCTCCTCTTTCACCTGCTTTCGGAGGACTTTTTTCCATTGTAAAAAAACAAAAAAAACGGAAAATCAACGAAAGCATTAAACGGAGCGGAAGTTCGTGAGAGAAAGATGTCTATCTACAGAAGAACAGTTTATTTTTTCGATAAGTGGGAGAGCACGAACACGAGGAAAAACTTACGGACATTGATCTGTATTGGCAAGTCGCTTGTATTTCGTCAAACTCGACGGCTCACTTTGCAAAATTGTTAGACTTGTGCAAAAAATGAAGAAAAGAAATATGTTCATGAGTCCGCGAAAAAAAATTAATGTATTAAATGTTACCTGGTCGCTCTTACCGTAGACGATGTAAAATTCTGTATGTTATCCCTAGAATAGTGAAATACATATCGATAATAATTATCATATTAAACTTCATTTGAAAACTGCCTTACATCGTGAAGATAATTTTTGCCCTCGACTGTCTTCTGTAACACTAAGTTAGAGCCGAAACTTTGCACACCGCTATGAATTATCAAAAATATTTATTCCTGGACCAAATGCATCTTTATAATTCAACTTAAATAAATAATCGCCCATTCAATGAGTGATCTGATTAATACATAAATAATATCTAACAAAAAAACTTAAAGGTGTAGATGTGACACTCGTGTACTGTAGCTTTCATCCTCCATTTAACAACGCTACTTCGTCGCTTGTGTTAAAAAAAAACATACACACACACACACAGCAAAAACCATTCGCCTTGATCGTTGTTGTTTTCAGCTGCCGCATCTCCGCGCAGGCAACGTGTAAAAATAGGTACCAAAAACGACTTCCCTTCCGCCAACATTTTTTTCTCGACCTCTCACAAAACAATCGAATTTGGAAAAATGAAGAAAAGAAAACTGACAAAGTCGTCTTCAGGCTTCCATTTGTAGATTCAAATACAAAAAAATCGTGTTCTATTTATATAATCAAAAATATCGTAAATATCCACTAAAAAATTGCGTTCATAATTTTTTGGTATTTTCAGTAGATTGTTGTTGTTCTTTTTTTAATATTATTTATTTTATTCCGGCACATGCGTTGAGGTCCGAGCTGACGTGACTCCTCGCCGCGTCGTCCACAGCGGTAAGTAATGAAACGGAAGCCCCTTAAGACGTCCGTGTCGACGATGGTGGAGCACGCAAGCCGGGAGCAAAAACTACGGCTAATTGTTTCGTCATTGATTGTTGATCTCGGACCAAGGAGAAATCTTTTACGGTATCACTTGTACGGTACCTGCGAGCTCCGAAGTTCGTGGGCAAAGCAATTCATTCATTGAACCCCCCGGCGTCGGTGAGGGCAGGGACAGTCGCAATAAACCCCGGCCAATTTGACGGCGTGCGGCAGAGCGTCCAGCATTTGCGACTTGGCTACGGATCCCTCCACCCACGAATAGTTCACGTGTCTCGCAACTTTCGGCACGTCCGCATAATCCTGGAACAAGCAAAGATACCGCGTAAGGCATCGGACAACTCGTTTTAAGATTCTGTGTTTTTTTTTCTTTTTTTCTCTCTATTCCCGCGTAGAGGATATAACGAACTACACTGATAAAAAAGTACAGTTGAATCAACTATGATTCGGGCGGGGACGTTCAAATAAATATTTTGTTGGTCGAACAAAATATTTTAATGACTCAAAAATATTTAGGTGAAATCAACCAAAAAATTGTTGAACTAACAAATTTTTTAGGTGTACCAACAAAATATTTAGTTGAACGTCCCTGCCGGAATCTTAGTTGATTCAACCGTGTTTTTATATCAGTGTACCGATCAATGGACAACGCGAAAAAATAATAAATAATGAATGTTGCCCCAGAGTGAACATTTGTCCGACTCATGGAGTGAAAATTTGTTCGAATCACGTGTTGATCTATCGGGTGTTATCGATGAGGCATTTTTTTGTTTACCAATAATTACATGGCATTATGGGACGTAATTGCGGCATTTCCATGCGGGAATATTGCGAATCAGATCTACTTGATCACCAGTAGTAATGTTATGGCATTTACCGTGTAGCGTTACTAAAGGGCGTTTAGAATTTCGTGGAGCAATGAGTGGGTCGGCAGTGGAAATTGGTATAGTCGGCGAGGTGGCCGCGTAATCGGGCTGCAGCAAAATGTGTTCAAACGCGTTAGTGGAGGCCGCCGCTTGCCGGACGTTGGTCGAGTACCGGTAATGGGATTTACCGGAATGACCGAGTTAATCGTGTTCTACGTTAATTCCGTTATGCGCACGTACTGTCGGCAAACTTAAGTTTGGCCAAACACGTGTTTCCGAAACTTTGAGAGCTGATATCGCCAACTTGGTTTAACGTCAGACTGATCAATGACCGAACTGCAACATCGACGCAGCGGATACTGCAATTCAAAGATCAAGCCAAGTTATCGCTATGTTATATCACCGATATTCATTTTTTTATCGTTAGCTTATCGCTAGCTCTTACTAGATCTTGATAATTTTTTTAAATATTGTTTACCGCGTTCGCGTAATACGAACAGACGAATTTTTCCGAAAAATCTGAACATTGCAGTCGAGTGTTTCGTTACGTGTCCACATGACATACTAAAAAACTAAAAAGAAAAATATACAACATGCCAAGATCACATTGACGGCGATTTCGCCTGGAATATCCCAGAAGTAAACCTCGAGGGAAACAAAAAGTTGGGATCGAAAGATCATCGATATATTGTTTAACATCTTCGTTAATTCTTATTACATCGTGATATTATTTTTGAACATTGAGAAAAGTTAATGGTTCGATTAAGCAAATGCGCATTGACATACGTTCAAAGGTGTGTTTTGTTGGTACAACAAAAATGTTTGTTTCAATAGACAATTGACTATTTATATATAGACTTGAAAAAATTGAAGCAAATAATCGTTTAACAAACCAATGCTTTATTTGTATCAAACAAATAACAGCTTTGAACGTATGTCACCGCGACTTTTGGTTAATCCAAAGAATTTTTTTTTCTCAGTGAAGAATACCGTTCACTGCATTCTCGCAATACGAACAAATGCATTTTTTTGAGAAATCTGAAAACTGTTGTCGCCTGAAATCGCCTGGAATGCGCCACGAGTAAAGCCCGAGGGGAAAAAATGTAGGGATCAAAAGAATGACATTAGCGCTTTTAAATCTACATATGTCAGACGATGTTCCACGAGGAATTTCACACAACAAACAGTGGATCGAACGCCACGATAGCGCGCTTACTCAGTACAGGAAACAGATATACCGCACTTGGCCTCACGGGACAGTCATACAACGCTTTCGTGATGTTTGCCAAGAGAGAAGTTTTAAACTACGAGTAGTCGGTTAATGGAAGGTTTATAGATATTGTTAGTAATTTAATTCCATCTATTCTCGTTAATTTACTTTTATATACGATCCGAAGTCAAAAGAGGATGCGTGGGACAACACGCTAGTTAGAAAAAATTGAAATGTATTACTTTCTATCGATCTGTAAAAGGAGCAAACCTTTAATAAAGTATCAATACCGAAAGATCATCGATATTCTACACAGAGAAAAAAAAATCAATTGAGTCAACAAAATGTGCGCTTACGGGTGGTGAAACAAATGTTTGGTTGATAGAACGAAAGACCACCTTTTAGAATTTTTTCTTTACTTAATACAGCAATTATTTCATTCTATCAACCAAAAATTTGTTTCGCCACCCGTAAGCGCTCATTTTATTGACTCAATCGATTTTTTTTCTCAGTGTATAATTCCTTCGTTAACTCTTATTATACCGTCATAATATTTTTTAAAGAGTCTTGTTTACGGCGTTCTCGCAATACGAACAAACGAATTCCTTCGGAAAATCTGAAAACTATTGGCGAATATTTTGTTAGGTTTCCTTTCGATGTACCAAAAGAAAAAATAAATGTACGAAACGCGAGGGCCGCATTGACGACGATTTCGCATGGAATGTCCCACAAGCAAACCCCGAGGGGATACAAAAAATGAGGATAGCGCAGTAGCTTCGTGTTATTGAAGTTTGTGCTGATGCCGGTGTAGTCCAAACGGGACGGCTGGTATCTCCGATATAACCGAGTTAACCGTGTGACGCAAGTGTAATCTCGTTGCACGCAAACGCGTCGATGCGCCATCGAAATTCTCGGACAAATTGCTCTATCAGAGGGTTCGTTGAAACAGCCCTTTGAGGAATGCGATTATTTCAATTAATATTAACATTTTTATTGAGTTCACAAAATACTCACGAGCAAAACCGTCGACGGAGCTTCACGGGCGTCGTGAATGACGTGGGTCGCTTGGGATCTTTCCCGATGCCGGAGTATCCTCGCCCCGTGACTACGTCGTCGATGTGTGTCTTTGGTCAAGGAAAAAAATATAGAAACTTGGCAAAAAGATTAGTAGTGTAAATGACGACGAAATTTCTTGCACCTGCGGACCCGATCGTTAAGCGACATCAGGGTTTTTCTTTAAGATCGCCCTGAGGAATCGCACCTGGTAGATGCAGAGCAATTCCCGCGGGGTAGTCCTTTCCGGCTTTCCCTCGTTATCACAAGAAAGCTGAAAGACACTCTCTCCCTCCTCCCTTTTCGCACAGACCACACATGGATTTTTCTACGGGGATTTTATTTTTCTTGTTTTTGCCATTTTGGAACTTGGCTCGGACTGTGTGTACTTTGGGAGAGTTTCATTCCGATGTGTATATACGCTTTATATGTTTTTTTTTTTGTAGTAAAACGTAAAAAAAAACAAGCTTGAAATTTCCATTCCGCCGCCGAGCCAATGGTAAACGGTTGTGTAAAAAAAAATTTCAAGAAAACGCGGGTATTCAACGTCACGGGTTTCAGCGTCGGCGCGTATAGTTTTCGCATTTTTATTTTATTACACCCGTTCGATATTTCGACACGAGCGTAAAAAGAAATCATAGCCATTAAAGTGGCATTAAATCTTTTACTCCGTTAGGTAATAAAAAAAAGTAATAAAATCGAACGATTCTTGTCCCCGGCAAGGTTAGCTTAGAGTACGTGACATAAAAAAATATGTATAATTACCAAGTATGTCCGCGTTGATTAATCGCGGGAAAAATTCGATTGGAAATTTGTCGATAAGTACTTTCCAGGGATGCAGCTTCTTTTGTTCGCATCTAATTCGTTCAATAACCACCGAACCCGCGGATAAAAATCGAACGATTTTTGTCCCTGGCAAGGATA
>JAPYZC010007483.1:0-25281 GCA_030522665.1 Ichneumoninae sp. A BG-2022a | reverse complement strand
CTAATTTGCTTTTGCTCGTCGGATCAATCGTTTTGGAGAAAATAGGGAAGGCGATTTGTTACCGACTGAGTCTGTGCCACATGCCCTTAAGAGCATGTGATACAGAGTCGGTCGGTAACAAATCTGTTTCCCTATATCCCTCGCGTTCTGACCAACCTGAAACCAACCCAAATAGACATGTGACGGCACAGGATCAACTCGGTGCTATAGCACAGGTACGTACGGCGTGCCGGCACAATGATGTCAAATGCGTTCCCATATGACGATATTGTGACGGCACGGCGTTTTGATACCAAAATCTGCTTGCACAGTTCCAGCTTGGCGTGGAGCTCCACAGTGAGCTGGAACTGAGCAAGCAGGTTTTGGTATGAAATCGCCGTGCCGTCACAATATCGTCACATGCAGACTGATGCAGACGTACACGGCGTGACGAACGCACGGCACGTTTTTCTATCTGGAATGCTGAAAACCAACCGGTCGATTGGTGCATCCAACCAACTTTTATTCAACCTTCATGAGGTTGATTTTTCGGCGATATTAAAAAACCAACCGTTATACCAACCGTTATATGGGTTGGATACGAAGTTGGTTTACGGTTGAATTTTCCTAAAACAACTCGATTTCCAACCCTGCAGCAAGAGCTATCGGTGCTATCGACATAAAGTTGGAAATTGGCTTCCCAGATAGACAAGCGGCACGAAAAGTAGCAATATTGGCGCGATATTTGCGACATGTGCGGGACTGTTGCAATTATTGCGCCAAATGCTACTTTTCGTGCCGCTTGTGTATCAGGGTTGTTTTGGGAAATAGCATCAGTGGAACTCTCGGCGGAGCGAGAGAGACAGGCTGAGAACGTGTTTCACATACTCTTAAGGCGGTGTAAAACAACTTCCCACCCAACCGCTCCGCACTCAGTCGGTAACAAATTGCTTTTCCTGTTTTCTCCAAGACCGTTATATATGTATTCTTAATAAAAATAAATTCTGTTTTCATAGGCAATAGATAGATTTAATGAAAACCTAATTTCCCTTTGTCCTAAATGTATAACAGTTTCGCACAAAATCGAGAAGGCGATTTGTTACCGACCGCAGCACTTCACACGTGATTAACGCAAACGTGTAGAAAATACTACAATGTTGGGAAAATTGTCCACACAATAATGGTGCAATAAGTATTTTATAAATCCGAGAATAGGATAGAATTAAAATAAAATAAAATAAAATAAAATAATTTTTAAAAAATAATAGAGAATAAATTGCAAAAATAAAAATATATTCTCATGAAGGGTGGGGAAAGTGCGGTATCCATTGTGCTTTTGCGAACGCACGGCGGGAAGACAGGCTGTCTATAGGCCGAAGTACCTACATGCTTAACCCGTCGACAAATTCGATTGGCAAGTGGAATAATTTCTTGTCCAATTTGTCGCGAAAACTTCGGGTTTGCGAAATATTCTGAACTAATTCATAGCGAGGCGTTATAACGTTAAACACGAGGAGGACGAGGGTACGCGGATGCGTCGAGAAAGCGGTTGCACGGCGTGATGGTCTTTGCGAACGCGAACTCCGAAACTTCCACGGACTATCGCATTTTACGTTTGTGCCGCTAAAAAGTATTTGACGAAAGATTCGTTGATAAAGCGACCCGACGTCAGAGAATTTCGAATAGCCCAACTCGAATAGATTTGTGTCTAGTACAATAACAACGGTAATGAGAACAATGTTTTTGTAACCACGAGGAGAAGCGCGATTCTAATGTTTCGCTGCGATGTTTCGTTGTCAAACACATAACCGTGCTTTTGTTGCAGAATAATGTCTGGCATCGCGAGTGCTAGGCTGGCGGAGGAGAGAAAAGCGTGGAGGAAAGATCATCCATTCGTAAGTTCTGTTTTTTCCCACTCAATTCGCTTGGAATCGATAGTCTTAGCCATTTTGAACGCTACAAATAATTTTTTTCACGTACCGCTACGTTAATTTTACGCGGGAAAAAAATTATTAGGTTACCAAAAGCGGAAGAAAAAAACATGTATCCTCGGTAGTGGCGTGTATGCCGCAAACTTTCGCGTCCCATGATTATATATACGTATATACATATAAGTGGCGACTTCATTACCATTGGACATTTTCTTTGTCATCCCATATTTGTCAAACTACTTATTGTTTTTCTATTTATTTATTTGGTATATAGGCAGGCAATTCCTATTTACCGACTGACCATTGCGAATTAATTTTAACCTCAGAATTAACAGATACACTCCAGATTACTAAAATTATCTTGGAAACAAAAGTTGGCATCAATTTTTCTTTTTTTTTTTTATTGTTGTAATTATTAAATTTAATGTGTTTCTCAGGGTTTCGTGGCCAGACCAACAAAAAATCCAGACGGCACACTCAACCTGATGAGCTGGGAATGCGCGATTCCTGGAAAGAAATCTGTGAGTCAAGCCGCTCTGCCAATGTCTGTTCGTGATAAAAAAAATGTTGTGTATTTTTTTTTTGTGTTTATTTTTTTTTAGACTCCCTGGGAAGGTGGTCTCTACAAACTGCGCATGATCTTCAAGGACGACTATCCCTCGAGTCCGCCAAAGTGCAAATTTGAACCGCCGCTCTTCCACCCAAACGTATATCCCTCCGGGACGGTGTGTCTCTCGCTCCTCGATGAAGAGAAGGACTGGAGACCGGCCATAACGATCAAGCAAATTCTACTGGGTATTCAGGATCTGCTGAACGAGCCCAACGTCAAAGATCCGGCGCAAGCAGAGGCGTACACTATATACTGGTAATTATATTTTTTTCATTCCTTCCAAACGTTACTTTGTATAGAATAAAAGTTCCAAGGACAAACGCTACTTTTTGCATTAAGATTATTCTTTTATTTTTTTATTACTTTGACGAATCTCTGCTTTACAATCAATTTATAATAAATACCAAATATTAGACTTTGTGGACAGTAAATTATAAAATATTTCAAAAGTTAAAAACATGTAAGTTTATTTGTAAACGTTGTAAAGACTTAAACTTGCAACGCTTGAATTGAATTAACCGCCAGAATAAGACTTGCATGGGACTAGGCGCCTCCCTTTTTGTACTGCATTCTAAATCCTCTCACCTACTCATAACTTGGTACAGTCGAACGTTTATTATCCGAACCTGTCGGGTCCACGTCGGATAATCAAAATACAAATTTTGTTTACTGCATTACAACATGTATATAAATAAGACATATAGAAATGAAATAACAGTATATATTAAACTTTGAAATATATTTCCAACATCGAACTCTCATCTTACGGGCTCTAAGAAATAGCGTCATCCATTTTTTATTGTCGCTATTACAGAACGCTATTCACGCGCTTTTGAGCAGCGAAATCTCGAAGTCGCGAAATCTGATGCATCTCATGTGCACTTACTCAGTTGGAGTAATATTAGCAACATACCCTGCACATGTCGCAAATATTGCTCCAACTGCGTCCGTTTCGTGGCGCCGGTCCATCTGAGTAAGAGTGCTTCACACACTTAAACACGAGTACTGCTTCTGCCGCGGCGAGCAACAATGTATAATGTTTTGCGCTAACGTTCGGAAAACCGAGCTTTCGGATAAGTGGAGTCATGGATCGGATGATTGAGGGTTCGGATAATCAACGTTCTACTGTACAGCTATGTTTGCCATCTTGTCAAAGCTTTCTAAGAAGCACCCAGTAAAACTGTAAAGATAATTAAGATGATGCGATAACAGTCGTTACTTTAATGTAAATGATATCGATGTAAGGGAACTTTATTTATTTGTTCTATTTCAGTCAAAACCGTCTAGAGTACGAGAAGAGAGTGAGGGCTCAGGCGAGAGCCATGGCGCCGCAGGAATAATAAACTCCATCCCCTGAACATCACGGTGAAAAGCCGGCAAACTTCGATTACGGATTACGTTCCCCTTCCCCTGTTTGCCGCACACGTCGCTGTCCCCCTTGCTCCCCCCCTTAAAGTTCAATTGACCCGTTATATACTTTTTATTTCATTCTTTTGAATGGATGTGAAAATCAATGTGAAACCTCACGATATAAATGAGTATGGATATTCTCGTACGTCCCAGAGTTTATGCTTTCTCCGATTTGAATTGTCTTCAAACCCATTCTCGCACCAGATAATCACTCGATACTTTATACTTACTTCGATACTTTCTTGTTTTACTACTCGCGAGAATTTTTTCATTTATGATCGAGGTATTAATAGCGTTCTCGACGAAGATTTTACGATGTAAGTGTCAATCATACACTATATTCATCTACTGCTCCAACGAGGTGAGCGTCTCGGATGGTCGAGTTACCGACCTCTGATCCACTCAATCTTTTCGGTACGCTATCGACGTATTTTTTTTTTTACGTTTATCCCGTACGTACAAACCTACGATTCGAATGATGGACAGTTTGGCAGTCGGCCGTTTGGTCTTGAGAGGCCGGTGACCGAGACACTCACCTTGGTCTCATTAACTTTGCTAAACGTTTATAGCCTGTAAGACGAAAAAAAATGAAAAGAAACGGCATTTTTTTTCCTTTCGATTCGTAAAATATAATTTGTAAGAGATAGAGAAATAGAGAGAGGAATAGAGGGTGTCAGAACGGTGTGAATGTAAGATAGAAAGATTGATTAACAGGATTGGCCCCCACTGTGTGGAGATGAAAATGTAATCTGGGCTTGACATTTCATTTTGTAGTCAAAATGCTGGTTCCGATCATACATAATCGTATTTAAATGAAAAAGAAAAAAAAATTATTAAGCTCTGTACAAATGGTAAACGAATAAACTATTCCACCTCAAGACTGTACGCAACGTAACGAGGAATTTATGACGATGCTGCATTTCGACACGCTCCGATACCCTACACATTATCATAATGATTAAACGAAGCTCTCCGCGGGGGTGTATAAGATTTCTGGTCGAATAAACACGACGCCTAAGTCGAACCGACGCTCCTACATGTTAATTTCCCAGCCGCTATGACAACATCGATCGACGACTCAATGAAAAGGTATTCTAACAAAAATACTCTCATACGCGATTGAAGATTACATTTTTTCTCTATTCGTGCGAACCGACCTCTTTTTTCCGGTAACATACGTTTTGAAGTATAAAAGATCTGCAAGAAAAAATAAATTGATATTTTTCGCATAACGAGATTATCTCGAACTGCGAGTTCCACGCATCCAGCATAAAGTTTGTAGAGTCAAGTATCTATTTTTAGAGTCGAGTATCTCCGACTCGAGATAAAGAAGGACAGGTTTTTTTACATTCATCAACTCTCAACGTATAATAATTTTTAATGTAAAAAAAACTGAATAACCTCGATTTTTTTTCTGGAATGATGCAAACGAAGATTTTTCGTAACCAAGGGGAATTCGAGTAGTTGGATTTTCTGGACCACCCGCTTATCATTGATGCGTTAATTTTTATTTACTTATTTTTATCTCATTTTTAATTACAGTAGCCGAAACCCCCTTAATGCCCGAACATTTATCTCGAGGATGCGCGTGGTAATTGCGCGGAAGCATGTTTGTCCGAGAGAGTTCGATACACGGCGAGCAAAGAAAATCCTACACGTCTGAGGCGCCAGACCAGGTTTCGCTATCGGTCGTGCCGGTTCTTCGCGGGTGCGTTTACTCGACAGGGTCCACGATCGTCTACTACGCGCGTTCTCATTTTCGCGATGGCGAGTCCGAGCGGACGAGTGCACAAGGTCAATACCGGAATCGTGACCTCGTGTGTTGTAGGCTTAGCGCTGTCGTATTACGCTTGGGTCGTCGAGATCGCCAAAGAGCAGGACGACTCGTACGAGGCAATGTGCGACATAAGCGAGAACATCAGCTGTACGAAAGCCTTCATGTCCGAGTGAGTATACATGCATGCTACCTACTCGACTGCTCCCGGCGGAAAGAACGACTTGGGACTCCCCAAGTAGCAAAAAGACATCCGACACGAAAAAGTCATTCGAATGGGATACATAAGTCCGCCCGAATGGTAACTATAAGCTATCCTATATCCAAAAGTTAACTTTTATATGAAAAATTATTTGAAAAATATATGAAAAATTATATGAAAAATTATATGAAAAATTATATGAAAAATTATATGAAAAATTATATGAAAAATTATATGAAAAATTATATGAAAAATTATACGAGATTAAAAAATAGAAGCAATCTACGAATTGAGGTTTTTCTACTATCCCACGTGTATTCTTGGAGACGTTTTATAAATATTAGCCCTTTATGTGTTAAAATTGCCGCAGCTGTTCGTAGGGCGAGAGTGGGGAGATAGAGGGAGATCGGATGGTCATAAAGTGGGGAAATCAGTGTCGCCGCGTAGAGGGTTAAAACTCTCTGCGAGATGTTTACTTGTTTCGCAAGCATTCGTTCCGATACTGTACAGATATGGGATTAATTACGATAAGAAATATATCTATGGGGTTATAGAGCGAGGTCGAAGCCTCCACCCAAGCACTTCGCTTTATTGCTTTAAATAAAGAATTTTGCTCATAAAGCGTCAATGAACGGGCCATCAAATTCAATGCCATCAGATAAATCGATATATATCTTGAACACTTACCGCATTGCAGGTACGGCAAAGGATTCGGCCTCATTCCACGGGATTCCTTCTTCTGCGTTCCAAACAGCATATACGGATTGGTATTCTACAGCATCCTCGCCATCACAAGTACGTCGATCGTTAATTGGTCATTACCGCAAAAATTATCCTACCCCGATATCACACAAGTATTGTTCACTGAGTCGAAAAGTAAAAATAAACTAGCACAAACTTTTCGCGCGTTTTTCAGCAGATATTCTTTGGGTCGAATTTTAAGACGTTAATTTGAACTTAAGATCGAACTTAAGATAGATCTTGAAACTAATGTCCTAAAACTCGACCCTCACCAACTCGAAAAATAAAACTAAACTTGTTCGAAATTTTCTCGTACTTTCAAATGATATACTTACTGACTCGAAAAATAAAAATAAAATTGTTCAAAATTTTCAGGTGTTTTCAACAAATACTCTCATGCCGTTACATTGGTGTGGCTGTCGATTTTATCGAACATTTCATCGATCTATTTAGCATGGATACTCTACATACTGAACGACATCTGCATCGTGTGCGTTAGCACCTACATGGTCAACGCCATTGTGCTGATACTCGCCGTCCGGAAGCTCAGGATCGTGTCGCGACCAGTCGCTGTTTCCTCCAAGAGAAAGAGGCATTGAGCCATTCGATAAACACACACACACACACTTTATATATATATATATATATATACTACATGCGTCGAGGCGATAACTCAAAGCTCTTGACGAAAAAATTGTACAAAAACCTTTTATCCCCAGTGTAAATGCCATTAAAGTTCGATGTGTATTGTAATGCGTGTAAAGTTAATTCGCTAGAACGTTGTTAACACCCGAAAAAACATAGCGACATGCGCTATTTTACACCAAAGTTGCGTTCTGTCGACAAGTGACAAAGAACATCGGTCTTACGGCGAATATTGACGCTGATTTGATTCATAGCGTTTAACGTATCCACGTGATCGTAAAATTGAGCATAAAATTTCGTTGTTTATTCACGCTTCAGCAAGAAAATCTCCACTTCCGTTTTCCCCCGTGCTTCGTTCGGCTTCGATCCAGTTTTTACTGGAATGACCAATCACGTGCTGAGGCTTGTTTACACCAGCTGTCTTGTCACCATGGTAACGCTTCATTAGTAACGGTTTCACGGGGGGGAGAGTGGGGGAGAAACCGTTACTTTCGAATTTCGACTGCGAAAAAAAAGAGAGATAGACTTGCTACCCCTCGCGTTCTGACTGACCTGAAACCAACCGGTCGATTGGTGCACCCAGCCAACTCTGATTCCAACCTTCGAGAGGTTGATTTTTCGGCGCTATTACGGTTCGTATTGGGATATCAACCAAAAAGCTGCCTCCAGAAGGTCGGAATCAGAGTCGGTTTGGTGCACGAATCGGCTAATTGAGTTCGAGTACATTGTTAGAAAACACCCAAATCTAATCCAAAGTTTTATAATTGGCTGGTCCACGAGGGTGTTGCTCTTCAAGTTTTTGAGCATCGTGAAGTGAGGAAGGGTCACAATCATAGCGTCTTTCATTTGCGGACTCACTAGGAATAAATTCAACGCTTTCATTTCGGTAAGTACGTAAATGATCTTTATTTCATAGAATTAGGTGAACGACAAATATGCAGTATCTATAAAATAATAATAATAATCTATAAAATAACAAAAAAAAGAGAAAAGGAAAGAAAAAAGCGTTGCTGAACGCTGGACGCGAGTCTAAGAGATTTCTGCGTGAATCAGAAAAAAAATAGTTAAAATGAGACGACGGTCGAGTATAAAATTAGATTTATATATATATTTTTAAAAATGTTTAACACTTTTTTTTCTCCACCTCGATATTCGGCAAAGTTCTCAGTACTCGTGTTTACTCTCCTTGAAGAGATCTCTGTTACTGCGGCTGATGCTGGCGAGAATACCGGGGCTCTTGAGCGGCGGAGTTTCGTCGAGTCGATTTAATTGTAAATTCGACTTGTACGGAATAGCGGGCGACTGATGGTCGGTGCCGTTTCTACTGGCCTCGACGTTGAAGCTTTTGCTTCGCAGAAGCGAAGACCTGTAGGTTCTTTCCGGTTTCGCCGGTCCCTGCATGCCGCCCGGCGGAGCGGGGCTCGATTTTTGCGACGTTACGGCATTTTTTATAGATATGTTTATCATACTTCCGTACTGGCGGGATTGAGCGGGTCGGCCGGTCGTCAGAGACGTTTGCTTCGCGTGATTCATCGCAGTCGTGTTACCACCCGGTGGACGACGGGAACTCGGCTGGGAGGTTCTCGTTGTGTGACCAACGGAGTGTAGCTTCCGGGGCAAAGTCTGCGTACTCCGGAATTGATCGTCTTTCTCGTAATCGTTTGTCAATCGGCTTGTCGACTTGCTGAAACGGCCGAGCGAATTCGACTCTACGCTGAAAGCGCGTCGACTCGTTAAGATTTGTAAAAAAAAAGCTGTAGCCATTAAGGATGCATTACACGTCCATTTCCAGCCAAAAACGAGATTCAGTGAGAATTTAAAAACTTACTAATGGTATAAAAATCTGAAAAAATATTACCTGTATTAAAGTTGCCGAGAATATTAATAATCTTGCATGATAATAATGTCGAAAAATGATTAACCAATTGCTAACAAATAATTGTTCAACAGATAATAAGTCAACCTTTTTTCTCTTTTCAAATGAATTCGTTGATTTTCTAGAAGCCATATGAATTTTTTTTCAGAATTTTCTAACATTTTTGATTTTTTTTTTAACGCCATAACTACGGAACTGTTGGCCCAATCTCCTCGAAAGTTTTTGTGTGTACCGTGGAATCGACGTATGGAAGCATATCCGAATTTCCTGGCACAATTAATTATTTTTTGAAATAATTTATTAATAACTTTTTGACATTATTATTATGCAAAATCAAAGGTCTTGACGTCATTAATACGGCTGATTTATTTCAGATTTTTAACATATCGCGAAGTACTGAAATTTTGATCGAATTAAACTTTTGGTTGGGAACGTATGTGTGAAGTATCCTTAAAATTATGGAGGGAGATATCTGGGGCGCGCATCGCGATTGTCGAAAAAAAGGCTCGAATAATTGTGATGTAAATTATACATACCTGTAGTCACGTTCCACACCGTTTCGGCTCGGTCCCCTCGATCGTCCGTGAGGTTTGCTGCTCGCCTCTCTGTAAAGCTTTTCGCGACTATAGCTCTCCCGACTGCTAACCGCGTACGGATCCTCGCCCACGTAATACCTGTGAACAGGTGTCGACGACCCGTTTCGACTGTAAGTAGTCGGTTCGTGAATCGCGTAACCGTTCGACTTCGTCTTGATCGTCTTAACGACGGGGGTTGTTGTCGAATTATTTCTCGGCGAACGAGGAGGTCGCTCCGGCGGTTTGTCCTCGGCGTCGTCCTCGGTCACGAGAGGTATGTTTCTGTCGATAACGTTGTACTGGCGATAAGTCGAATCGTCGTCGGTCTGCGTTAGCTGAGAGGTCGAACTACTTCCAGCACGTTTGTTCTTTCTCTCGGATGACGCCGACCGAAGTTTCCCAACGAGCTTTCTGAAGGACTCGCCGATCTTATACTTTGACTGGCCTGGACCTACAAAAGAAAAAAACCTCGTTACATCGATCCAAGCCACGAGACTGTAAATTCAATGTTTCTATTATTTTTTTGCCTCCCGTCCTTAAGGATTCATCACACATACATTCCCTACCAAAAGTTTAATACGATCAAAATTTCAGTACTTCGTGATATGCCGAAAATCCGAACAAAATCTGTCGTATTAATAATCTCAAGACCTTTCATTTTTGCATAATAATAACGCAAAAAAGTTATTAATAAATTATTTAAAAAATTAATTGTGTAAACAAAATCAGAAAATCAGGAAACCAGATTTTCTCATTTTATGAGAAATTCCTTGATTTTTTAGAATGCATATGAATTTTTTAGAATTTTCTTGCATTTCAAGTTTTTTTTTATAAAAAATTTTTTTTATTTGAAAAAGACGTAGTGGCACGAATTTCGGATATATTTCCGTATCACGATTTCACAGTACACACAAAAAGTTTCAACTGCGCCAACAAATCCGTAGTTATTGCGTAAAAAAAATAAAAAAATAAACAATAAAAAAATGTAACAAAATTCTGAAACAATTCATGTGGCTTCTAGAAAATCAATAAATTATTTGAAGAGAGAACAAAACTTTTACTAATTATTTGTTGAACATTTTTTTAGCAATTTGTTGATAACTTTTTGACACTATCATTATGCAAAATTAACGATCTCGGAACTCTCTCTCTGGGAATGTAAGTGTAAAGCATCCTTAACGGAGCTCGTCTTACTTTTCGATGTGTGATTTTTTTCCACATTATCGACAACGCTCTTCTTCTCTCTCCTGCTGGGTCCCACGATCTTCTGGATCGGCGACGGCGATCGGGATCTCGTTGGCGTTCTGTGTTGAGGACTGTAGCGTCGCGCCTCCGCTCTCTCAATTCCGGCTACCTGTTGAACGTCCTTGCTACGATTCTCCCAAGTTCTCTGAACGACGAGAACCGGACTCGACGTACGGACCGGATGATCGTTGTACGAATTCTTTTCCTCCGATCTCGTGGAGATCTGCAAGTCGATCGAATTTTACCGGACATGATTGTAGTAGGGGATCAATTCGACAACATCAGTAAGATAGATAGACAGAAGGAGGGAATACCTGTTCGCGAACTCTGCGGCGAAGGGGCGGCGAAGGTGGGTCGTCACGTTGACGATGCTCATGCCTAGTTCTTCTGTGCTCTTGATCGGGCTGCGGTTGACGTCGGGTCGTCTCGTACGTTCTCGAGTACGTGGATTCCTTTTGTGCCCTGGACATCTCGATCTGGGTTCTCGGACTTTCTTGCTTGTAGCCGTTGCTCCTCGTCGTCTCAATCACGTAGTGCGATGGGGAAGTTGTTCTAACGTGATTGGTCGGTTTATCTGTAAAAAAAAAATCGTATACACGCGATTCTTTTTTAACGGTAAAATTACCGACTTACGAAAATGCTACATCATGGTGTCCAGAAAAAGGTCCCTATGAAATTCAAAGACATTCAAGGACAATTTCCAGGTTGTCTGAAAAAAAAGAATACAAAAAAAATATTAGTAAAAATAAAAAAAAAAAAAAAAAAAAAAAAAAAAAAACTAGTCACTGTGAATGTATACGTGAATATACATTCGTGAGAAACACATTTTTTAGGGTGGTCGCTAGTGATATACATTTTGAAACAACTTTAAATTCGCGGGAAAAAATCAAGGTGGGATTACGTAAAATTCAAGGACAGTTCCAGGACTTTTTCAAAAACAAGCAAAATTCAAGGACGGTTCCAGGATTTTCAAGGAACGCTGGACACCATCTACATGATAAAAATGATTACTTTACCTGCTGTCTGATATCTCTCGGACCACTCGCTGATCCCGTGAAAGTATCCCGACGGCGATGACGAATCCCTACCGTTGGACCGACGTTGCTGATGTCGACTAGAATTCGCGCCGTTGTATTCCCGATCTCTCGCCGGTGTGCACGACTTCATAGTGACATTTATGAAGCTCGTATTGGTACCGGTTTGCACCGGAGGATCTTCGGCCTCGATAGATCCATGGGAGGACCTCGACTCGCTGCCGAAGTGACTCTCCAGCCACTTTGAAGTTTCGAATTTTCTCGCCTCGTCCTCCTCCTCGAGATCGAGGGGTTTCTTCGTAACGGCATCTTTTCTGCTCGCCGGTGCAGCGTCGCCCGGAAATCCGGTGTGCTTGTGAAGACGGGTCGTGCGCATTGTCGTCGGTGGTGGAGGCCAATCGCCGATACGTTCACCTTCTGTCGTCTCGGAGACGTAACGCATCTCTCGGGCGACCTTCTCGCCGCCGGCAACGTAGTCAACCACGTCTTCGTCTCTCCTCTTCAAGAATCTCTGCGAGCTCTCCTTGCGTGTCTCGGACGGCTCGTCGTCCACTTGTTCCACACCGTCGTCCGGCACCTCGTCGTCCTTGATCTGCCGAGAGTCAAAGATAGAAAGGAATTTAAAAATAAAAAAAAATAAAAATATTCTAAAAAAAAAACATCAAATACCTATTACCGTAGTGTATGACTCAAGCTTTTATAAATCGTCCTTTCGTCATCGCTCACGTCACGAAACAACAATTTTTCATCGTTCCAAAGTTCAAAAGAGAACACGCGTAAAAAATACGACGACTTCAACTCGCGAATTATTTTGTTCCGCATGTAATTCATTGGATAAACAAAACGACAAATTTCAAATTATGGAGGGTTAAATAAATCAATTCGATTTTTTGTTTGTTTTGCGTAATGAAAATTTTGTTACTTTTGTTTGTCAACTCACTTCTTCGTGCTCTACGGTTTTCTTGGTTTCCGTGACAATGAGACCGTCGGCTTTGAGTTCGCTTCGCTCGAGCGTATTCTCCGTGTCGACGACCTTATTCGACCTCGTGGTGTGCTGTAGGATCCTAGGTCCGGGCTGAAGAGCCAGCTGTTTCGACGATTCGGCTAGGGCGATCCGCAGGTCTCCCCTGTTCGTCCTTATCGCTTTTTGGTAAGCCTGCGAAAAAAAAGAGTCGTCGAGCGTTCGTATAAATTCGTCCGGCGACCTGCGTCGGTTTCGGTATTTCGGTAAATGGCGTAGACGTGGTTTCATTGTAATTCGAAAATCGTTCCGGAATCTCCGTCGACGACGAAAAAACCCCCGATAAACCGGACTGTCCGGCTTTCGCTCGAGGCTTTTTGCCTCCCCTCCCCTCAGCGCAAGCGGGCAAGATAATAGGATCGGTAACTCATACGTACGTGTACCACACACACATGTATATATATATATATGTGTCCAACAAAAAATACTCGAAATGTCCGCTGCGCATTGGCGAGCGCGTAAAGTGTCAAGTATAATAAGTTTAAAAAAATAATAATTCGAGATTACGTGAGCGTGTCGAAAATCGCGAAGCTCCTCATAGTCCCTCGATATATCGATTAACATTTGCTTGGAAACGTGAGAACAGGTTTTCTCTCGTATCTATATGTAGTATGCTTTTTAATCTATCCCTCTCCCCATGATCATCCCGTCTTCCCGGCGCCCTGCGATACCGTGAGCGAAGAGGCCTCTCCGGGGCTGCCCGGCAAATACAGTCCGGCCGACTCGAACGGTGGAATGAAAAAACTGCACGAGAGAAAAGCGAAAAATCTAAAGGAATCACATAGGACACAAAGTGATAAACACGCAACGCGATCGACGGGGATGAGGGGGGGAGGGGGAACAACCGCGCAAGCGTGATACAAACTTTGATAGATCTACGCGAAAGAACACACATCGGAGAATCTGTCGCACTATCAGAATCCCTAATTTTTTTCATCATCGACCTCTCCCGCATTTCCAATGAAATAAACTCGCAAAACAAATCGTTCGACCATAATTCTTGCAACTCATCCGCTAAACATTTTCTGATCTTACAAAAATACCCGAACAAATTTATGAACATTGATAATGCAGCATTTATTATTGTTATTTTATTTTATTAGAAGCGGTTCTTTTTATTCTTATTTTTTATTTTTATTTACCGATACAAAGGACGTCGAGGAGGACGATCACTCGTCGTTTGACGGATCACATGTTCGATCGTAGGCTATTGTACGGGTGTGTGAGTGAGCCGGTGGACGATATTATTCCGATAATCTCGAGCCCGAGGTAAAACGATCCTTATGGGCGATTCTCGCGATGTTAGACCGGCACCAGGAGGCCGACGGTGCGGCGTCGTCTTCGGACACGGATGAATCGCGTTCGAGCCAGCTGCGGCGGCGACTGCGGCCGTGGCATCTCGGGGCTCCTTCGTCGCCATTGGGCAAAGGGAGAGAGCGAGGGAGACGGCGAGAGCCGAGGGAATCGAGAGATCATCGGGACGGGAGTTGTTTCCCCTCCAACGAGTACTATAGTACATTAACTTTAACCGTGTATACGTATATACGCCGTTGGTACATGGGTACAGTTCGTTCTCCGGTCTCCACCGGCTTTCCTCTCGTTCTCTTTCACTTCATTGTGCCCGTCTTTATCGCGCCCTCGACTGGTGCGCGCTATTTATCTCGGCGAAGGATCGATCCCTCCTTCTCGCTCCGCCGGACGACCGAGACATTTAGCCTCTTCTCTGTCCGCCGACGGGGCTAACCTCTCGTCGTGTCTCCCCCGAGAGAGGAACGCTCGCTCGCGCATTCACCTACTACCGCCTCGCTATAGTCGCAACGGCAAACGAGCCTGCACAGGCATAGAGGGAAACGATAGTCACGAGGAGGTATAAAAGGTACCTGTCCTCCTCGACTCTTTCGCAATGTGGATCCACTTCTCGCCTAGCGATACACCATTCTCTTTATTTATTTTTTTTGTCTACTCTTATTTTTTCTTTCGTCAAAGTATATCTGTGTCCGGGCCGGTATTCTATGTCCTTTGTCGCCTCTGTAACCGGTCTATATTTAACTCTCTCGAGGATACTTCGTGCAGTCGTTGAGTCGGTGGAGTACCGGTGAACATTTTTTACACGATAAACAAAAACAAGGGTTCGTACATTGAGCAAACGTTCCTTGTTCTTGATTGTACAGTATTTTTTTTTCTTGATAATTTTACAATTTTTTGTAATTAAGAAAGCGTGATTTTTACCGGAAATTATATTGAAAATTAAGGAGAAAAATATTGTCGGTCTTGTGGACGAGAAATGTTTATGTAAAGAACTATCACGAGGAGGCATAAAATGTCCCGTCTTCCTCAAATCTTTCGCAATGTGGATCCACTTCTCGCCTAGCGATACACCATTCTCTTTATTTATTTTTTTTGTCTACTCTTATTTTTTTTTTTCGTCAAAGTATATCTGTGTCCGGGCCGGTATTCTATGTCCTTTGTCGCCTCTGTAACCGGTCTATATTTAACTCTCTCGAGGATTCTTCGTGCAGTCGTTGAGTCGGTGGAGTACCGGTGAACATTTTTTACACGATAAACAAAAACAAGGGTTCGTACATTGCGCAAACGTTCCTTGTTCTCGATGGTACAGCATTTTTTTTCTCTCTAATTTTACAATTTTTTGAAATTAAGAAAGAGTGCTTTTTAGCGGAAATAATATTGTAAAATTAAGGAGAAAGATATTGTTGGTCTTGTGGACGAGAAATGTTTATGTAAAGAACTATCACGAGGAGGTATAAAACGTCCCGTCTTCCTCGAAGCTTTCGCAATGTGGATCAACTTCTCGCCTAGCGATACACCATTCTCTTTATGTATTTTTTTTATTGTTTATTTTTTTGTTAAAGTATATCTGGGTTCGGGCTCGTATTCCGTCTTCGTCGCGTCTGTAACCAGTCTATATTCAACTCTGTTCAGAATACTCCATGGGGTCGTTGAATTGGTGGAGTAAGGTAAACGGCCCAGTTTCCGCCATCTTCAATTGTTAAAGGGAATATTTTATTAAAAATATACGTATCGCGGCATTAATCCAGAGTAAACCGCTCTTCAACACGCCGTCAATTTCGTTTGTATTTAACGTATACTGTATTTATTGTTAGTATAAATTGCGATTAATGGCGGTAACTGGGACAGCGGTGGAAACTGGGCCGTTTACCTTATCGGTGAAAAATTTGTACACGATAAACATAAAAAAGTTCGTACATTTAACAAACGTTCTTTGTCCTTGATGACACACCATTTTTTATTCCTTTTTAATTTCACAATTTGTTTATTAATAAAGTGTTTTTGACAACAATAAAAATTGTAAAATTAAGGAGAACAGTATTGTCGGCATTATGGACAAGAAATATTTATGTGACGTACGAACTATTTTTTAATTTTTTAGAAGATTATCATTTATCGGTCGTGCCATTAATTGCATTACTATCGCTATCTCCGTGATAAACCCCGTAGATTATAAACTCTACGAAGTTGTCCTCGGTAGAACGTAATACAGTTGAACCCCGATTAACCGGGAAGCGGATTAACCGTGCGTCTTCCGAGGTTTTTTTTTTAATGCTCGAAGCAAACCAAAGTCCCTGAGTACTTCCAAAAAAATACAACCTTGCGCACTATAAATGAAAAAAAACATCCAAAGTTTGACATCCTAGTTCACCCTATTTATCAATTAAGTGCAAGTTCTATTAGCCATTATTGTCTTCTATACTTTCGTTTTCGAGTTCGGATTAACCGGGCTATTATTCGACGACTCTTCGGTCCCGATCATCTCGGTTAATCAGGGTTCTACTTTACAACCGATGCATTTCGTTCCATTTCACGCACCTTTTTTTTTGTAAACGACCAAAAAACAAAAACATTCGTACATTTAACACACATTCCTTGTCCGTGATGGCACACCATTTTTTGTTTCTTGTTAATTTCAACCCTAGCAAGTCAAGCGCCCATCATACGACCAAAAAAACGACCAGTCGCTTTGTGCCGTTTTGACGACCATAAAACAACCAATAAAACGACCATTTTGTCGGTGTAGATGTGGCGTCTATTGCTTTATCGACCCAAAAACGACCGAGTTAACTCAAACACGCTGATCATTTTTTGTTTCGTTAAACTAAATACCATCAAACCGAAACCTAAAAACTGGTCGTTGTTTTGGTCGCACGATGGTCCCCAAAACGGCACAAAACGATCGGTCGTTTTTTAAGTCATTCCGCGGTCGGTTCCAAGGGTCATTTGACCTGTTAGAGATTTTTTTTTTACAAACGAAGCTTGTTTTTTACGAAAAATTAGATGTTAAAATTGACCAGAAAAATATTGTTGGTCTTGCGTACATCATTTTTTGTTCATTTTTTATTTGACAATTTTTAAAAAACTAACAAAGTGTTTTTTTAAACAAATAAAATTGTGACATTATCGCGAAAAATATTGTTCGTCTTGCGGACAAGAAATGTTTGTACAACATAAGAACATTTATTTAATTTTTTTTATAAGACTATTTATCCCTCGTGAGATTAACTGCATTACTATCGCTATCTCCGCGAAAAACCGGTAAATCATAAACCCGACGTAGATCTCCACGGTAGAGCGTAATACAACCGTTCCGCTTCGTTCCATTTCACTCTTCATCTCGGTCTCACTCCTCGTCTCGGTTGTACCATAAAACTTTACGCATATATATTTATCATACCGGTGACTTTCTTTGATCTACGGCACCGATCTCGGGGGCATAAACAGAAGCGTTGTGGCTACTAGAGCGTGTCGGTTATCTGTTCCAGCATGCATACGATTTAATATATTATTCGTAATAACCGCGCGTAGTCTCGCATGTTTCACGGGCAGGTAATCAAGTTAAACGAAAATCCGATTTCAGGATAGTCGTCTCGGGCATTGTGTTAGATACCGAACAAGAAACTCGGCGGTAGAATAGGGAGGAATGGGAGTTATCGGCACGACGAGAAATCCTCGCGTCGATGCTGAGACACGCGTCACCTTTCCGAGTTTCGTCGACTCTCCCCTCCGAGGGTTCCACTCCTGGTGAATCGGCCCGAACGGCCTGCCGCTGATCTCCTGCCTACGCGCATACGGGTCGTGGAATTCCGACGAGGCAGAACAAAATTATAATATTTTATTTCACTCGGTGGGAAAATGGCGGTTTTTTCGTGCAAAAACCCCCATTTTCACACCATGAGAAATAAAATTTTATCGGATACTCGTGCGAAAAACGTTTTCTGAACTCGTGTGATTGCAACACTCGCTTTCGGCTCGTGCTTCAAAGTCACACTCGTCAGAAAAAGTTTTTGCGCACTCCTATCGAAATGTCCTATTATCTTACAGACTGGGAGATCTTCTCGGGAGCGTGGACGATTCTACACCATTTTTGGCACGAAGTCGATAAACGGATATTCGTTAGTCCTTTGAAGCAAACATTTATTTAGTTATTTTTTTGCGAGTATGAAGTTTCAAATACATCGGTTGGTTATTGTAGTCATTTCCGATACAAGTGCGATAAAACGAACTGTACACGCCCGCTGTGAAGTGACTAAATCAAGTTAAACTCACTTACATCAAGCGTGCGTGAAGTACGAGAAACGTGCGTAAAGCACGAGAAGTCTGCGTAAAGCACGACAAGCGTGCGTAAAGTACGAGAAGCGTCCGTAAAGTACGAGAAACGTGCGTAAAGCACGAGAAGGGTGCGTAAAGCACGAGCACGAGAGGCGTGCGTAAAGCACGAGAGGCGTGCGTAAAGCACGAGAGGCGTGCGTAAAGCACGAGAGGCGTGCGTAAAGCACGAGAGGCGTGCGTAAAACACGAGAGGCGTGCGTAAAGCACGAGAAGCGTGCGTAAAGCACGAGAAACCCGGGCAACGTACGCGAAGCGTGCGTAAAGTACGAGAAGTGTGCGTAAAGTAAAATCCCCTCGGTCTACGCATGTGCCGGGTACACTTAACTGTAAAGCGCCACTTACGCCACTCTGGGCAGGCACGAAAAGTAGCACTCTTCATGCATATATGCATGCATACATAAATGAATTTTTTTCTGAATTCAAAGAGGTGTATGACCTGTGATGCACCGTGCTTAAAAGGATTAATTACGTCATGGTGAATTATCTTTTTATTTTTTTATGTACAATACCTCGTCCGATATGTCGCCCAGTTGTTGTCGATCCTCGGTCTCGAGCCGTTCCTCGATCTCCTCCCGGCTTCGCACCACGGTCTCGTTGAGCTCCTTCTGCACGACACCGCCGCCTCCTTTGCCGCCGACGGGCCATTCCACCTTCTGAGGCTCGTCCCCGGTCGTTCGTCTCTGCAATAATCGAAGACCTCGTGTGTGTTCGACTTTCTTTGACTCACCGACATTTTTTTTCCTCTCTCTATCCTCCTCATTATCCGTCCCGACACTTATCATCGTAGCACCTGAATCGAGGAAATCTCGAAATCACCGCCCATTGTTTCTACCGAGCGTAATAAAACTACCGTAGGGTCGATTCGTTGTTATCTGAATTCATGATCTTGTACGAGGGGGAAAAACTCCACCGGATTGTCAAACAATGACGAAAGTTCAAAATATTTTTTTAGATTTTATCTAACAAAATACATTTTTTCTATCTTTTCTTCGCAATTCGCTTTTCATTATTTTCATAAAATGTATCGAATCGTCAAATAATTACGAAAGTATCGATATTTTTTAGTACATTTAAGAAATTAAATTTTTTCCTTTCTTTACTATTCGCTTTTTATAATTTTTATGGAATTGATCGGATTGTCAAACAATAACAAAAGTTCCAAAATTTTTTAAATTACATTTAACAGACTAAATGTTGTTGTTTTTCATAATTTTTATGGAAATTATTATGAGAGCCTCCAAAGTTCCGTCTCACCGAAAAGTTAACAATCGAACGAAGATTCAATTTTTAAGTAAGAATTCTTACACTATTTCGTATAAAAATTTGTGATTGCCCAGTGCGCTGCAGCGGATGGGCTCGAGTTCGACGTGAATTGTCGCGCAGAACAAAAAAAAAAAAACATACTTCCTGAGTGGTGTGTTCCTGCTGCTCGACGTCCTCGGTCGTGTTGGTTGTGACCAGCGGTCCAGAATCGACGACGATCTCACCGTCCTCGAGTACAACCTGCCTCTTGACCCGGGTCTCGATCTGCCTCGTCGTCGTGATCTCTTTTTTCTTTCTCGTCTCCCATTCCTCTGCAAGCCGGAAGTCAATATCCTTTTAACCCACATAATGGCTTGATGCCTCTGCCTATTGCGCAAGCGGGCTCTTTTCTCGCTGACTCGCTCGAGCTCACAGCCGTTCAGCGTTGCAGACACGGTTAATATTGGACGCGTATATACATCGGGTGTACAACAGCCCGGCGAGCTCGACAAACAAACGTGCGCCGATCGAACAGCACATCCTCACACTCGATAATACTGCAGTACCGTAAAGTGGCTGGGATACTCTCGAATACCTGCTAGATCCAACGTGGCACAAACTCCACGTTGCCTCTGGCGATACATCTCTCTCTATGCGCTATATACATTGCCACTGTACGGTCCGCGATAATAGGTCGCCACGGCTTTGTACACCGGTGGTATGGCCTCTGTCGTTTTCCTCGACTCACAAATCACCGCGAGGTGGTTCAACCAATCGTTGACCGCATACCGGCAACCGATGGGATATCGATATTAATGCTTTCTCGATAAAGTGAGCTTCGCAGGCACTAAGGCTATTTACACACCGCGTGTATACGCGCGTTAACGTTTTCGAAAAAAGACGACGGGCTTCAACGAAATTATTACAATTTAAAGGCCCAATGAATCAACAGCTCTTCAATGATTTAGTACTAAGATCTATACTAGTGTATTCTACAGTGCATTCGACTTTTTTCGTGACAGACGTGCGTTCTACGCTGGCGTTTAAAAAAAATATATTTTACTACTGTTCGTCCATTTGGACGTTTAGCTGTCTTAGTAGCTTCAACAGCCGTAAAAACAATCGAAAAGATTACGGTAATTTCAGGTCACTTTTAATACCGTTAAAATAACCACGAAAAAATATCCATACTTCAACTTTTGCGCATGCACGTCCGAGAGCTCACTCTGCACATGCTTAAGAACGATCGTCTTTTTTTGTGTTTAAGGAACCGAGAAAGTAAGTGCAGCAGTAATCGCGCATGCCCAGAAGTTGAACTATGATTATTTTCTCGGTTATTTTCTATTTCTACTGAGTAAAAAGTGACTTGGAGTTACCGTAATATTTTTTTTTATTTAAAATTCCTTTTAAAAAAGAATAAATAACGGTTACTTAAATTGCTAGGATATTTGCCTATTCGCCTATCGTGTGCGATAATGTTACGGCGATAATATTAACCTTGCGTGTGTACACTGGGTCTTTGAAGGAACAGGCGGAAATTTGAAATTCTCCGTTTTTTTCGACTATTCTTAAATTTTTATTAACAACGGTTTTAAACTCGATGACTTTGGCAACTTCTGGGCCATGTAGAATTTTTTCATATTTTTTGAAACCCTAGAAACCTTTGAAAAACCGTGTGTGTTCCCTAGAAGACAAAGCGTACACGCCGTGTCTCTGAATATATAGTGCACACACGCAAGCTTAACGAAAGTAAACCTTTGAATCTCCTTCGAGGACAGATCGAAGCGTAAAATCAAAGAACAATGATAACCCACTTATCCACGCTAAAATGTTTTTTTCTCTCAAAACTGCATTAACATTATCCCGACGATATTCAGGCTCAGATGCAAACGCTTTCTATCCCATCTACACCGTGCCGCAAGTATACTTTCGACATAATGATGAATTCACCTTCCTTGACGGTAGCGATGGAGTTCTCCGGATCGTACTGGAAAAAAAAGAAAAGAAACATCGTGTCACTTAAATCCGTCAATACGTTATAACACGCATCCCGTATATTTATGCATAACTCTGCCTCGAAGCTCTCCATTATCGAACCCATAGAGTTTTCGCGAATGAAAGTACGGTTGAAATTTTTTTAACGAGTCCGGCTCGCTTGCGCGACCGGAAGTCGATTGCAGCGCAGTTTATCTGACGTCGTGCGTGACGACCCCGTCGGTCCAGGCATAATCACCCGGTAGCGAGAGATTCTTTCAGCATGAAAAGGAGCCCACCGACTCGACGAGCTGATTCGAATGCGAAGGAGTTTGAATAAGTGCTCCAGAATCTCGTACGAGCAAACTTTAACGAGCATCTTCCATTAGAAAATCATCCCTCCCTCTCGCCGACGAGCGAGACAGACTTCGATTGTGTCGAGCCGAGTCGGTAAAGCGCTGGCAACGCTTTAGCAACGCTCGGTTCATTTCTCGGCTATATATATATATATATACACATGTATATACTCAAGAAAATGCGAACTTTTACAACATAATTCCGAATAACACGTGAGATTCACGAGCTAAGAGGCAGAACGTATATAATGCACTGTAAAAGTTTAGTACAAACGAAATGGTCTACTCACGATGATTCCGGTATGAGAGCTGGCAGGCGGACGAGCCTCGTATCGGCGCGTTGAAATCACCTCCATCATTGGATCATGCTATTGGACTCTCGGGCTCTCTTTCGCTCCTCCACGAAACCCACGCGCTTCACGGTTCCGATGCGCTGACCTGCGTGAACGACGAATAGATTATAATATGAATATTATATTTTTTTTTTGCTTCCTCATTGAGGAAACTAGATTTACGCAAAGAAAAATTGCACATGGCTTCCCTAGCGAGTTGACGGATTGCAAACGAACCGAAAAACGGACATGTCCGTTGGGGAACAAAACGGACCGTAAAAAACGACAAGACGGACTGTACATTTTTTGATGGAATTTGGTCTTTTTTCTGTTGCGGAAACCGAAAACGGACCGAACGGTTTTTTTCGAAAAATTTGCTTTGGTCCGTTTTCCGTTCCCGCAACCGAAAAAGGACCAAGATCGTATTTTTATTCTGTCCTTTCATTAAAAACAGAATTAGAAGCAAAACAACAAAAAATTTAAAAACTTAGCCAAACATTTTTATAAAAAATGTTCGGTCCTTCCTCGGTTTCCGCAACCGAAAAAGGACCAATCCAAACGTACGGTCCGTTTTACCGTTTTTGTGGTCCGTTTCATTCCCCAACGGACGTGTCCGTTTTTTAGTTTTTTCCCCTAAAAGCAGCCATCCGTCAACTTGCTAGGGTTCCTCAGTTATCACAATTTTGCGCACAAGTTTCACTGTGAGAAAGTTCATCGAACGGTTTTCGCTTCCTCACAGAGGAAGCTGTGAACAAAATTGGTATAAATGAACAAGTCACGTCCAAATTACTTCGCACCGTTTTTCGTACGATACGGAAACTTTTGCATCTCATAAAGTTGAAACGGTCGAAATTTTCAGTACAATTTATTGTGGAAAATCGCTAAGTTAAATTTGCGTAATTCGACGTTTTGAGGCCTATATCTAATGTATTTTTCCCAACGAGGACGAATCTCCAAGTTATGTTACTCCTGGGCCCACATTGGATGCATGAACTCGCGTGGAACGAAACATTTTTTAAATTTCGAAAACTCGGAAAATTTAAACATGAAATGAGAAACTTCGTTAGTTGATTTTGGCTTCCTCATGGAGGAAGCTATGCGCAAAGTTATAATAAATGAGGAAGCCATGTGCAAATAGCTTTGCACCTTTTTTTTAAACAATGAATCGCAGTAACCGTTATAATATGCAACGTTGGATGAATTCGTTGCAAGTAATCTTTGCGCATGCGTCAATCGTACGGAATGGCGTGCGAAGTTATATGGACGAGTTTGAGTATAGAAATAAATTCTTAAGTACGCGCCCGCGTCATTGGTGTGCGTAAGTCTTTAAGTGGGGAGTGCGCAGGGACATATTTTGCAGGAAACTCCTCCTTAGCCGTGCAAACTGCTCCCGGTTAAAAATTCACACCCGAGCGGATATAGAAACGAGACGGTTTTTTTTCCTTCCCGTTCTCTCTCGAGATCTTTCATCCTGAATTCGCGGGCTCGAAGGACGCGCTGCACCGAGCGCGCGAGCCTGTGGTCGGGCGCGCGGTCTCGATATGGTCGGTACGTACGATAACTCACGTATACAGGATCATTAATAATGAAAATTAATTCTTAATTTTTTTTTTTTTAATATTCATATTCATCATCTTATTTCGTTGCCGATCACCCGTACCTCTCGATGATCTCACGAACTCGTACGTTATTTTGGATACACTTGGGGTAAAACGAAGACTGGCATTACTCGACCCGCACCCGACCTCGAAAAATTACGTGCTCATGGAACGGAATCGAATTGGCCACAGCCGTCGGGATTTTTTTTTTTTTTTGGGTTCACTGAAGATAATTTCTCGATAATTACCAAATAGCGAACTTATTGGCTATAATTGTCATGGGCAATTGCAAAATCGTCTCGAGTAAAATCGATCTCCAAACTAATTTTCTATGATGAAAAAATAATTATTATAGTTATTATTGACTTCAATAGTTAACTTATTAATTTTTCTTAACGAAGTTATTCTAAGCAAAGAAAACTCTCCGACCAGCGTGAATAAAAAAATGTCTCTCTTATTATCTTTGAACTAATCCAAGGCAGGTCCTCGTTTCTGAATCGCTGTGTATGCACGATCGATCGTTACCGATCGGCGCGTCACGCACAATTACAAAATTGTCCCGAGTAAAGTCGATCTCCAAATTAATTTTCTATGAAGAAAAAAGTAATTTGTAATAGTTATTACTTACTTCAATAGTTAATTAATGACTTTAATTAACAAGGTCATTCTAAGCAAAGAAAACTCTTCGAACAGCGTGAAAAAATAAAATCTTTCTCTTATTAACTTTGAACTAATCCAAGGCACGTCCTCGTTTCTGAATCGCTGTGTATGCACGATCGATCGTTACCGATCGGCGCGTCACACACAATTACAAAATTGTCCCGAGTAAAATCGATTTCCAAATTAATTTTCTATGAAGAAAAAAAGAATTTGTAATAGTTATTATCTACTTCAATAGTTCAATTAATGACTTTAATTAACAAGGTCATTCTAAGCAAAGAAAACTCTTCGAACAGCGTGAAAAAATAAAATGTTTCTCTTATTATCTTTGAACTAATCCAAGGCACGTCCTTGTTTCTGAATCGCTCTGTATGCACAATCGATCGTTGCCGATCAGCACGTCACACACAATTACAAAATTGTCCCGAGTAAA
>JAPYZC010007480.1:0-10674 GCA_030522665.1 Ichneumoninae sp. A BG-2022a | reverse complement strand
GTGCAGCGTATAGTCGCTATATTATGTGCATATTACGGATGGAGGGTAAATGGGGCGAATGTGGACCAGTAGAAAATTTGGAGCTGCACGGTAAAAAAAGTTTGTACTTTTTACGATTAATAATTTTCTGGTTTTACAAAGAAAAGTACAAACTAAAATTGTCAATGATGTCAAATGCTGCACCTTGGCTCGTATTCTCAAATGACGGATGCAAATTGCTGACCAACTTTTTCATTTTGTTCTCTGGACGGTGCGGCGTATTGTTGCTATGTCATTATATGCATATGACGGATGGAGGGTAAATGTGACGAATAGTTGAACATTTTGAGCTGCACGGTAAAAAAAAGTTTGTCGTTTTTACAAATTATTGTACACAAACTTCCACAATTTTTTGACGTTTGGAGGTTTGAAACAAGTTTGTCACTTATTTGACAAAATTATTTGACGAAATTATTTTTTACTGTGTTCATTTCCGATCAGGGCAAACTAAAAGGCTTGGTTAGTGGAATATTTTCAGGGTTTTTTCACACAAACGACGTGCTGTAGTCCATCTTTCACAGTTGTATTTGCATGCTTGGTAGTACACTCGGAAATATTAATTATTTGACGGATGACCCGGTAATGAATATTTAATGTAAACTAATAATTATTTATTTTTTAAAAATATTTATTTATTTTCGATAGATATTTGTTTATTCTCAATAAATATTTACTTATTTTTAATAAGGATTTATTTAGATTAAGGCTTATTAAGGCTTATCACATGAAAGACCTGACTGTTATCGATGTAAGTAAGTAGGCCGAACTTTTTAATATTTTAATTTTAATCCTCATTCGTGCGAACGCGCGTCGTTCTAATCTTACCGTATCGGCCCATACTCACGGCTTTCACCCCATATATCACGACGCACTATATACATATCATCTGTCACAGTACACTTCCGGGACCGGGAATTACAATATGCAAAGTCACTACATAAAAAATAATGTCACAAGCAGTTATAGCATACTTTTTAAGCACCGTCGCTCTCCGGCGGTGTTCTGCAAATTTGGTATTTCGGATGGGACGGAAAGGCTCATACAAAGTTCGGCAAAGTCCCGGTAAGGAAGTCTCTTAAAGTTTCATAGACGTTGAAGAATGTACGGAAAGTATTCCGAACGTCGTGGATCGAAGAAGAGCCGGGGTCCGTTGAGATTTTAATAAAGGCACTTAGGAGGAAGCTTCGCGGCGACGAACTTCCGAAAATTATGAAAAACGACAATCGATAACGGTCGAACAAAATAATTAAACAGCCGACTTGATTTTGCGTCCAGTAAAAAAAAGCGCACATATTTTTACGTTGGAATTCGCCCATTGCTGCGTCCAAATTTTGTCTCCGCACCGTCGAATCGACCTCAAGCCAGCCGCGTGTTATCAACGTTTACTTATCTTACAAATGCAATTTTAATAAAACAAATGAAATTTTAATAAAACAAATGCAATTTTAATAAAACAAATGCAGTTTTAATAAAACAAATGCAATTTTAATAAAACAAATGCAATTTTAATAAAACAAATGCAATTTTAATAAAACAAATGCAATTTTAATAAAACAAATGCAATTTTAATGAAACAAATGCAGTTTTAATAAAGGCACTCACGAGGAAGCTTTGCGGCGACGAACTTCCGAAAATTATGAAAAAGGACAATCAATAACGGTCGAACAAAATATTTAAACGGCTGTCTCGATTTTGGTCCAGTAAAAAAATATCAGTTATATTTTTACGTTGTAATCCGCCCATTGCTGCATCCAAAATTTATTTCCGCACCGTCGAATCCTCCTCCAGCCATTCGCGTGTCACCATCATTAACTTATCTTACAAACGTAATTTCAATAAAGCAAATGCAGTTTTAATAAAGGCACTTAGGAGGAAGCTTCGCGGCGACAAACTTCCGAAAATAACAAAAATAAATAAATAAATAAGTAAAAATATCGTGCATATTTTTACGTTGGATTCCGCCCATAGCTGTATCGAAATTTTATTTCCGCACCGTCGAATCGACCTCCAGCCGGCCGCGTGTCACCAACGTTAACTTATCTTACAAATGCAATTTTCAAAAGTTTTCATTTTGCGCACGTAATTCAGGGTCTTTGGCCGCAACGCCCGACGATTACGGCTCGTTTCCGCGAAGAAAATAAGTCTTTGGCGTGCCGACCGCGTCCACCGGTTCGCTCCGAATCGCACGCGGAAATAAAACAATGGAAAAAATGCGTCGCGCTGTTAGGTAACCGGAAGAGGCGCGAGATTCGGTCACACGCAAAAACGCTCGTTCCATTGGAACTGACAATAGAGTTTTATGTCATCCACACAAGCTCACCGGAGTCGGAGACACCCGAGATTGGAATTTCACTATTCAGAACCGACCCGATTCCCTTAAGAGCACTATGGAGTGCGAGGGAGACAGCGTCAGTGGCGCTCACAGCGGAGCGAGAGAGACACACACGGAAAGGTGTTTCACGTGCTCTTAAGGCCATGTGACACGGCTTGCGCTTAATACGAGCCCGGTCGGTAACGGAAACTGCAATTGATTTCTTTGACGGGTGCCGACTATTCCCGGTCAAAAGCAAAGTCTCAAACGAACCGGATATTGATCCGGTTTGATATAAGAATTTGTTTTTGAACTTTGAAAATTATTACAGTTTTCATTACCGACGGTGATTTTTAAAATCGCCTTGAATCGATGTGAAATAGCGCGTTCGGTAATGAAGTTCTTACACGAACCTGCATCGATATCCGCTTCATGCACTGAAACGGTCAGCACTCTTGAGAAAAATCAATTGAAGTTTCCGTTACCGACGGAGCTTGCGCTTTGATGAAATCGTTAAAAAAATTACAGTTTTCGTTACCGACAGTGCTATTTAAAATCGTCTCAAGACTATGTGAAATACCAGCGAGAATTTCCTTCCGACCGGAAACGGTCGACATCCATGAGAAAAATAAATTGCAGTTTTCGTTACCGACAGTGCTATTTAAAATCGCCTCAAAGCTACACAGAAAAAATACATAGTGAAAGCAACTACATTGACTTTTTATCATAAAAAAAATAGTTCCCAAGGGGAACGTCTACATTTTGTAATTAAGACAATGACAAAAAATCATGGTTGCAACCATAATTATAGTTTGACCAATTGAATATAGATTATCGGAAACTATTTATGTAGACGTTGCCCCTCGGAACTATTCGTTATAGTAGGAAGTACTATCCTTTTTCTCAGTGTATGTGAAATACCACGGTCGGTAATGAAATTCTTACACGAACCCTGCATCGACATCCGCTTCATGCAAGAATTTCCTTGCGACCCCCATGCGACACCTATGAGAAAAATCAATTACAGTTTCTGTTACCGACCGAGCACGAACGTTCATACAACGGTTAAAAAAAAAATACAGTTTTCACTAAGCTTTGCGCAGTGGTGATATAACCAATGAGGTTCCACCTACTTGCGATTATAGCTAGCTAAAAACTTTTACCAAATAAATACAGTTCTCTTTACCGACAGTGCTGTTTAAATTCGCCTCAAGTCAACATGAAATACCACCGTCGCTAATGAAATTCTTACACGAACCCGCAACGATACCCGCCTCGTGGAAGAATGTCCTCGCGACCGGAAACGGTCGATACCCGCGAGAAAATGTATTGCAATTTCCGTTACCGACGGAGCTTGCACGTTGATGAAATGGTAAAAAAAAATTACACTTTACATTACCGATAGTGCTATTTAAAATCGTTTCAACGCTATGTGAAATACCACGGTCGGTAATGAAATTCTTACACGAACCTGCATCTAAATCGGCTTCATGCAAGAATTTCCTTGCGACCGGAAACGGTCGACACCCATGAAAAAAATCAATTGCAGTTTCCGTTACCGACCGAGCTGCAACGTTGACAGAACGGTTTCAAAAAAATCAATTTTTCACAAAGCTTTGCGCAGCGGCGATATAACCAATGAGTCTCTACCGACTTAAAAACATTCACCAAATAAATACAGTTCTCATTACCGACAGTGCTCTTTAAACTCGCCTCAAGTCAACATGAAATACCACCGTCGCTAATGAAATTCTTACACGAACTCGCAACGATACTCGTCTCGTGGAAGAATTTCCTCGCGACCGGAAACGGTCGATACCCGCGACAAAAACGTATTGCAATTTCCGTTACCGACGGAGCTTGCGCGTTGATGAAATGGTTTTAAAAAATTACAGTTTTCGTTACCGACAATGCTATTTAAAATCGCCTCAACACTATGTGAAATACCACGGTCGGTAAGGAAATTCTTACACGAACCTGCATCCAAATCCGCTTCAAGCGAGAATTTTCATGCGACCAGAAACGGTCGACACCCGTGAGAAAAATCAATTACAGTTTCTATTACCGACCGAGCGTGAACTTTGATGAAATTTAAAAATAATCCATTTTTCACTAAGCTTTGCGCAGTGGCGATATAACCAATGAGTCTCTACCGTCTTAAAAACATTCACCAAATAAATACAGTTCTCATTACCGACAGTGCTCTTTAAACTCGCCTCGAGTAAACAAATGAAATACCACCGTCGCTAATGAAATTCTTACACGAACCCGCAACGATACCCGCCTCGTGGAAGAATTTCCTCGCGACCGGAAACGGTCGATACCCGCGTGAAAAATTTATTGCAACTTCCCTTACCGACCGAGCTCGCGTTGAGCCGTGCCCAACACACGTCGCCTCCCTTCCCCCACTTATAAAACGCCCGCGATGTCGGAGACATTATCACGACCGAGTTACCAATAAAGTTTCCTAGCACTATTCATGACGTATAACGAGGTGCAGAAGTTGTTTGGTAGTTTAAGGAAGTTGTGTGGCTTGTACCGAAAGGTAAAACTAACTATAACAGCCCCGTAGGGGGGAGGGAGGGGGAGGGGAGGGGAGGGGGAACGGAGGTTCCCCACTCTCGTCAACGCCTCGACCATCCATCTTGTTCCGATAACTCTCGTAAAATTTTTTTATTTCATTTTTTTTCATTTTTTTTTTTTTTTTTTTTAAACTTTGTCAATATTCGACGAGTCCTTCGAGCGCGAAGCGATCTCCGTGCGACGTTTCCATCAGCGACGGCACCCGCTGACGAACGGTTGAGACGATGGGAAAGGTGGACTTCCTGCGGAAGTTCGACCGACCGCAAGATCGCATCCCGCTCATTCGCGGTCTGCTTTTGTGCCCCGAAGAGGAAGACGCACGAGAGTTTCGGCTTTCGGTTTCGAGACATTCGCTCGCGTGTCACGCAAGTGTAACGCGAGCGTGAAGAGGAATGGAAGTGCTCCTCCTTCCCCGCACGTTCCTCTCCGTGTTCGGCACTTTCGTCGCTCGATGTGACCGAGCGAAGAATCTTCGAGCGCCGAGGTACGAGCTTCGAACGAGCCTCGTACGGTTACTACTTATATTATATGTAGCTCGTTGCATTATTGAAACGAAGAGATTCTCGGCGTGGCGCGCGGCGCGGGGCAAGATGGAACGGTGCGGAACGGAACATCCTTACGAATTTTTTGAGGGTGGGATCGAAGTGGTCCGTTTTGCCCCGACTTACACAGTGAAACAAGTTTGTACTTTTTAGAACAACTTATTGTCTACAAAGGTCCATTTTTTTGTCAATTTTTTAAATTTTTGTTAACAAAAGTACAAACTAAAATTGTGACAGACACGGGAAGTGAAGGACAGTTTTGTATATTCAAGCCTTAACAAACGAGTTTGTCACTTATTTAACAACATTATTTTTAAGAAACTTCGTATTCAGATTTTACGAAATTATTTTTTGCGACCCTGACCCCTCCGCGGCGGGGTCCGGGGAGGGGGTTGACTGTCTGGGCCGAATGGGGCAAAACGGACCATCCTTGCCGATTTTTTCGAGGAAGCTTAAAAAACGAGGCTCTTCTCGAATAGAAGTGGTCCATTTTGTTTGGGATCCATTTTGCCCCGTTCTCCCCCTTACGTCCCCCGGCCGGGACGGGGAGGGGGCTGACTGTCAGGGCAGAAGGTGTCAAAACGGACCATCCTTACCATTTTCCCAAGGACCCTCAAAATCAAGGCTCATCTCGAAAGGAAGAGGTCTGCTTTGCCCTGGAGGTCCATTTTGCCCCAATCCCTCTACGACACTCAGCTCCCGGCCGGGACGGGGAGGGGCCTGACTGTCAGGGCAGAAGGTGTCAAAACGGACCATCCTTACCATCTTTTCCCAATGACCCTAAAAATCAAGGCTCATCTCGAACGGAAGTAGTCCGTTTTGCCGTGGGGGTCCATTTTGCCCCAAATCTTCCGCACCTCTCAGCCCCCGGCCGAGACCGGGAGGGGGCTGACTGTCAGGGCAGAAGGTGTCAAAACGGACCATCCTTACCATTTTTCCCAAGGCCCCCAAAAATCAAGGCTCATCTCGAACCGAATTGGTCCGTTTTGCCCAGGGGGTCCATTTTGCCCCGCCCTCACCTCCTCCCGTCAGTCCTCCCGTCTCCCGGCGTCGTAGTGCGTGACGTTCTTTCACTGAGAAACGGCGCACGGCAAATAGTACACATTGCTATTATCGAGAGTCCTCGGAATTTCAATATCCGCAGTTTTCGCGAAGAAGGCACCGTGCGAATATATTTGGAGGATGCCGAGATAGAGGGAATGAAGTAAACGGAGAGAAGACAGCGCCGGAGGACGGCGGGGGGTCGGGCGAGGGAGGGGGGAGAGTAGTTTAGTTTCTTTGGCCGATTTTCTTTCACTGAAAATTTCAGGACCTCTCCTCGGGTCAACTGCAGCAGCATTCACGTACCTACCGAGCTGCCCTCTACGCCCGGCTCTTATGCTACAGTAGCCTCAGTAGCCTGTCTGCATCTTTGCATGCCCGCTTCCCAGCCCCTGCCTCTTTCGCCGTGACTCGGTTCCGCCGCTGCCGAGGAAGAAGGAGGAAGCGAAGAAGTGGAAGGAGGCGCAGGAACGAGAGTAACGGAGAGCGAGTAACGGAACAACTTTCCAACTCTCCGTTCATGCATCTAGTAGCGGGGCTCGCCCGAAACTTTGCACATCGCAATCCCATTTTCATGAAAATACTTCGAGATTCTCGCTCCGGCTCGGTCGCGATCGCCAGCAAAGTTACGGGACGTACGGACGTACACCTCGAGGAAATAACATTTAAAGTGCGGCGCACACGCACAGACGGACGCGGAGGCGCTGGGACGAACTGTTTGAGTGACGAGAAAAGGGCGAATTAAAAATTCATTCCATTCGTTCCTCTTATTGCCGCCCTTGGTCGCTTTCGTTTTGGGAGAGATGCGAAAATATTATAAGCGAGTTCTCGCGTTTCTTTTGTACGCCGGTCGCTCGTTTCCGTGTTTAAACGCGGCTAATCCCTCGTATAAGGTAAAACTCGCTCTTTAATCCCATCAACGTGGACGCTCTGGGACGGCGCGAATTCCTCCCTTTCGAACGCTGCGTACGACGAGCGCTGAAAAATCTGGCCCATTGTCGGATCGCGCTTGGTACGTCGAGGTACATTTTTTTTTATTAAATGTTAAATGTTTCTTTGCGACGAGGAGACTCCTTTCGGGTAATTGTTAATCCGAGGAGGAAATGGACATTATTTTGCGGACCGTGAAAATGTGTTCGCTGCAGTTTGGGAAACGCGAATACGGAAACTCAATCGACCTTTCGCCGGGGGCGATGGAGACTTTTTCTTTCCTACTTGTCTTTCTTTCGCGGTCTGTGAATATTTTAATTCGCAGAAAGATTGCACCGGTTTTTAGTTAAATCGTCTTGATATTTTCATGTAAATTCATAATTTCTCGGTTGCTGGTTAATTTTACGAAGAAAATTAAGTTTTCTTCTTAAGCTAAACGCTCCTATTAGAGGATGTTTAAGAATTACGCCACAGAACAAAATAAATATACGTATCTGGTAATTGAAATTGGATCTATCGGGGAGAGGACACTTTCAGCTAACCAAAAACCTCCCAATGTAATTAATTACCTATTTTCCTTTGAAAGATATGACTAAAAGAATAAATTAATGCCGTTGCACCCATTGGTGACCGCTCGCTGTACGTATCAGTGACCACCGCCTGTCGCGCGGAGAAAAATAGTTCTGTTTCTCTAACAAAATGTAGATCATTAATAATTTATTGTTGTCTCTATGTTAAGCGGGTAAATGAGTTATGGTAACAAAATTCTTGTTGTCTCAACAATTGTTTTTTCTCCGTGCGGGCCAAGAGATTTCTTGAGTCATAGACAATTATCTATAACTCAAGCTTGTCTCGATTCTATTATGATTATAAAAATAACAGGGTGATCAATAAATGTTATTACTACATTCGATCTTCCTTAAATTTTCTTTTTTTCAATATTTTTTTTGTAACCTATAATCACAAATGGCTCTCAGTCGGTCGCTAAGACGAGTTATAAACATTTCTTGTGTTCCTAATCCGGGCCAGCAGATATTTCGGATAAATAATAATCCCAAAATATTTTTCAATATCCAATATCGTATTGGATGTTTATGTGAACATAACACTGAAACCTCTATGCGGCTGATAAATTATTAGAACAGTATTGGAAGCTTTTTTACATAAACCGTTTCTGAAATTTCAAACACATGTGCGTTGCAATTTTACAGTAAAATTTGTATTTTTCATTAAAATTTGTATTTTTCATTAAAATTTGTATTTTTCATTAAAATTTTTATAAATTTCAAGCAGAAGATTTGTAATTTTAACATCTGGTATATTTATTTCACAAGCAAAGTACATTAATGCTTAATTAATATAAGTAATGCTAGCAAATTTCAAGTTCCAGTCCATTAAATTTACAACTTATTTTAACAGTGTATAACACGACCATTTAGAAAATGACTGAGTCCCTAACCAACCTGTTAATGGTCTATTTTTTTCACAGTGAAGGCGAAGACCCGAGTGAAAACCAAATTTGTATTCCTCACGTCGATGATTCAGAACTTTTAGACTGTTGTATCAAACAAAATAAATACCAACGATAATTTCCGTTTTTTAGAAAGTATCGCTGGAGTGTCTAAATACGTTGTTACACTGCCTAACGTCATAAACCTGCCACTAAAGGAGCATTTACCTTAATTTTAAGATTCGAAAACTCGGCGATAGTGTCAAAAACCGAATACTTCGCGACGTCAAAAATCGCGTTCTTGGTAAGAAACCACTTAAAAAAAAAAAAAAAAAAAAAATCCTCCCAACGACATTCCGTTCCCCGCCTCCGATCATAAAGACCGTAAGAAGTCCGCGGTCCACTGCAAAACGGGGAAAGGCAATAAGGCATCGTGCGAGGGTAAAGGAGTACGTACGAGAACAACCGAGGGACGAAAAGCTTGCTGTTCCACGGTCCCTTCTGGCGCGTCGAGCTTTTAACGCCTCGTGGCAACGTGAATCGTGGAGGCTTTGCTCTCAGGGAACCCGTGCGAGAGAGCAACCGGGAAGTAGGGCTCGCGTGGTGGCGTCGTAAATAAGATTTATCGGGGAGGCAGGCAGGCTTGGCTGGTCTGGTAGGTATGATGAGCTTTGGGGGAAACTCGGTAGCCGCGTTTCTGCAACCAGACAGAAGTGCATGTACGCCGCGATAGTACTTCTTACGTACCGCTGTAACACTACGTGCCTGCGTTTCTACTACACTTAATGGCGCTATGATTTGTTCCGCAGCGGGAGTCCCGCTGCTGGCACACTCCTCCGTCCCGCTTTAGCCCCCTTCAGCCCTCGCCCAACCTGGCGTACTTGTGCCGGGGGAACGTTTGTACTACTAGTGAGCTATCTCTCCGGGTGAATTATTCATCAGACCGGGTACGGTGGGTTGGGGGGGGGGTGGAAGGGTGCAGGGAGTGGCCCGACACTGCAACTGTAACTGTTGATGCTGGTTCGGCTTCATCTCAAAGTTCAACAGACACTTTCTTGGCTACCTCGATGAATTTGTCCGTCACATTAGAATTTTTCTCCATTGTTCCTCGAGCATGGAGAAAACAATGAGTCCCTCATTGGTATCCTGGTAGGAATTTGAGAGCTTGGCGTCGGGGCCAAATAAGACCCTGACGAGCCCTCGGCAGGACCTTAGCTGATAGTGTCAAAGTGGCGAATATGACCCGGTTCGTACACTGAGAAAAAAAAAAACTGAAAATTAAAATTTTCATATCGCTTTCTCATAAAAGTTGGAAGTCAACATTTTCATAGCGCTTTCTCATAAGGTTCCTTTATTCGCGAAGCTTCTGCTATGAGGAAGCATTGTCTTGTTTGGCTTTCTCATGGAGGAAGCTTTGCAAATAAAGAAACCTTATGAGAAAGCGATACGAAAATTTCAACTTATAACTTTTATAAGAAAGCGATATGAAAATGTCGATTTTCGACTTTTTTTCACCATAACAAAACTTCCTCTATGAGGAAGCAAAAACCAATGGCGTCAACAAAATGTGCGCTTATCGGTGGCGAAATAACGGTTTGGTTGAACGAACGAAATAATTGTCGTATTGAGTGAAGAAACGTTTGATTCGACGGTCTGTTAGTTCGATCAACCAAACACTTCACTGTAAAAAATCTTTGTTTGAAAATTCATAAATGTATATGAAGTTTTATGCATATACAGTATATAAAATTTCATTGACACGTATGTAAGAATATTGC
>JAPYZC010007479.1:0-10729 GCA_030522665.1 Ichneumoninae sp. A BG-2022a | reverse complement strand
ACTTTTTTTTAATGAAAATGATTCGTTTATTTTTCTGAATACGTATGAATTTTTTCAGATTTTTAAGTAATCGTTGATTTTTGTTCTATAAAAAAAAAACAATCAATGATTACTTCAATTGGGATCCAATTGGAGATTTAACGCGATTTTGTGTGTCAAATGTCGCTCTACCGGAAATTAATGTGGAGATTCGTCATCAGTGGAGGAAAAATACATTGGACACAGCCTCAAAACAACGAATTACGTAAATTTAAGTTAACGATTTTTTAATATCCGATGCACGCTAAAAAGAATAAAAAAATAACAGAGCGTGCAACAAAAATTTATTTATTATTTATTTATTTCTTTATATATATATATATAAAAAGACCGAAAACAGTGTAAAATAATTTCGCAGTTAAAAACACGTTTCTTGAAAAAATTCGATGATTAAAATTAAAAAAAAACTGTATTACTGTAAACTTTATGGAAACACGTGCCGTGTTACCGCGCTGTCGTCGGAATGATTGGCACGAACAGTCGAGTTCCGTCGGATCGACATGAGACATATTTCACCGTGATTTCCCGAGTCGCGGGTCCGGGTGGGAGAGCCAAGAGCACGCAAGGCCGCGCGACGTTCCGGGCTCGGCGTCTTTCGAACACACCTCGACATTTGAAATATTGTGCCGAACCTGGCTGAGGCTTCCATCCGCGAAGACCCGCCGCGGGTTTGCTGGTTTTTCCGGGAGCAAAATGTATAAAATCCCGGAGCCCTTGACAGGTCTCGGGCTGACTTATGATCGGAATGCACACGGCTGCAGATGCATCCTTGCACATCCCGTCTATCCGTGCACTCGGTCGACCCGTAAGCTTGGCGATACTTTTTTTTGCACGCTCGCTTTCCTCTGAGTCGTTATCTCGAATAATACATTCGATCGGAAAATGAATTGTCGGCAGATTCAGAAACGGGCGATTGTCGACGACGGCTCAGGTTTGCCGATCGAAAAAAAAGCCGAAGGAAAAACCCAACAGGGCCGATCCGATAACGCGAATTTGTTTCCGCAGGCTCAGCCGCGACGACGAAACGCTGGAACGATATTTCATGTGCCCAACAAACTAATATTTTGGATGTACCCGAGAGCCGATTGGGCTATTTTGTTTTTTTTTTATCTTTCGCTGATCGAACTTTTTCCCTCTGCAATGGCTCGTCCTGCCCATCGCGGCTCAAAGCTCGCAGTTGCTATGGACCAAACAAACCCATCGCGAATTAATCGCGAGCTTTCGCTTCGTCCTCGCTCAACTTTCCGGGCTTTGTCACGGATCCGTTGTACGCCTATGACCTACACGATGTACAGCGATTACCTCGCGGAAATTATGGACAATTGGTGCACCATTTTTTACAACTGTAATTAGGTTTCGTTTAATCGGCTTTCCAATACGACGAGGTTTTTTTATTTCACTCGGTACTCAATTTAGCGAAAAATTTCATTGCCGTGATTGAAATTCGCTCGATGCTCGAGATGGATAATCATTCGGTGTAATTGCACTTCGTTGATTCAAATGATACATTTCGTCCGTTGGATGCAATTACAGTGCATGATTAAATAATAATATCGACTGCTCATATCGAGTGCCGACAGAGCGCATGCTCGGATTTTATGGGGATTTATAAATTAGGCCTTAGATTTATAAATCCGCGAGCGCGCGTGTTGCGCGAGATCTTGTCCGGTGAACGCAAGTGCAGTGCATGATTAAATAATCATATCGACTGCTCATATGGAGTGCCGCACCCAGAAGAAACATTTTTTTTGTCGGCCACCGTTTATTAAGATTAAGTAAAATATTTATTTCATTTAAATAAATATTTATTTAAATCAAATAAATATTTTACTTAATCTTAATAAACGGTGACCGTCAAATAAATTTTTTTTCTGGGTGCGACAGAGCGCATGCTCAGAATTTATGGTGATTTATAAATTAGGCCTTAGATTTGTAAATCCGCGAGCGCGCGAGATTTTGTCCGGTGAACGCAAGTGCAGCATATGATTAACTTACAATATCGACTGCTCTGGTTTCCCGTCCGGATTCACCGTTGTAAATTCGTAAGTCCTAAAATCGTGCCGGTATTGAGGACGCGCGGCTTTCTTGATAATTTATAAATTAAGCCCTAGATTTATAAATCCGCGACGGCGCGTGTTACACGCAGAAAAAAATTTATTTTACGGCTACCGTTTATTAAGATTAAGTATAATATTTATTTGACTTAAATAAATATTTATTTCATTTGAGTACCTATTTACTTAATTTTAATAAACGATGGCCGTCAATTGAATTTTTTTTCAGAGTGTACAATTAAATAACAATATCGACTGGCCTGACTTCCCGTCCGGATTCGCATCGCAAATTCGTAAGTCCTAAAACCGTCGAAAGGGCGGTTTTCCCGGTGATTTATAAATTAGGCATTAGATTTATAAATTCGCGAGCGCACGGTTTGCGCGAGATTGTGTGCGACACGGGAGCCTCTCACCCCCGAGGCTTTAATCGGGGCGCTAATCGGAATTTATTAACACCCGTCCGATTTATCGAACGGGGAATTTTCTCCGAGGCACCGTCGAGAGCTCGCCGTCGGGCGTTGGTCCGTTTTAAATTTGGAATTGTGCGAGCGGAGACCCCGGATAAAAGCGTTGCACGAAGCAAAAGAGTATATAGGATCGGAAAGGAAACGGCGGTGAATGAGAACGGAGGAAAAGGGTGGTTCGTACATTGTACCGCGCCAACGCCAGCATCCCTTCTCGCCTCACTTCTCCGAACCTTATTACGAGTTGCTCGAGTTTTAACCGAATTCATTTCCCCCCTCGCCCCTTCCCCCTAGTCCCTTCCCCCCTTGCCCCTTCCTCTCCACCCCTTCGTTTCCACCATCGGCTCGTCTGCACTCCGGAGCGGGAACGCGGGATTTCTCCGAGTCGTGCACGGTACTTTATCGTGTTCGCGGGTGCCGCACCAGGAGCAGCCTGTGTGAGTCGGTGCGCTGCTCTCTCGCCCTCTCTCGGCATTTCCACTCCCGCTGTCGCCGGCTTTACTTCTGTATATTCACCCCAATAAGACTCGTTTGAATTGTGCATAATACATCCATTTTCATATTTTAGAAAGCTCATGGTTATCTGCATGGCAAGTTTGCCGCGAGATGCCGAGAACATAAAGCGCAGAGTTTAAGAGTTCCGAGCAGCGGGCAATTGAAAGTCGGGAATATTAAGAGGCGAGGGGCGAGATTGGTGGGGCTCGTGGGAAATGAAATTTATACGACTTACCGGTACACCAATATTCACCTACTCACTTTGCAGAAAGCAACACTTCGAGCGAAATATGTATACGAAACGCCCCGTGCTCGAAAATTCAAATAAACCAGATGGAATTGTAGTCGTTTTGCGCGTTATTCGTTTGCGGAATTGTAGTCGAGAGAGATTTTCGTTCACTTGGATTTAACACTCTGCTCTGCGCTACAGGTCTAATGTATGTGTTTGTTCGGATAAATGATAAATCATAAATATAAACATATTGTAACGAATATCGTAGCCACGGTATTAGTTAGGTTTGACATTAGACGAACGAACGGACGATCGATACGAGATCGATCGTCATGTTAAACGGTCTGGACTGACACGTCTGACCGAACGGACGTGTGACCGTTCATGCTCGGGATATTTAGATGCGATTGTACTAATAATATCCGCCCTCAAACTAAATACTAAATCATTCGCCCGGTCGTTACAATATTTATATTTTTGTTTATTATGTATCGTGTTATTTCTACTGCTACTACTGAGTCATCCATCACTTTTATCTTTATATTTGCCCTAACTCTTACTCTACCCAAGTTTAGTTTATCCCATTATAATGGACCACTTTATCCCCACTACCTTTTATTCCCCAACACTCCGCCGTACCGCTGATGTTGTCATTATCACAGTGTTATTAGCATCAACATTTTTCGCCAGCAATTTCACCCCGCAGTAGCGCTAGGATTCCCGGATTTATCCCGGCACCCGATAAATTCTAACTATCCACGTTCATCTATCAAGTGTACGTACATTTGTGCCAGCCGGCGTCGAGCTTAACAGTCCCGACGAACCGAACTTGCCTTACCCAGGCTGGAATCCCACACTCTTACATACGTCTGTATTTATTTATGCGGATAAATGATAAATAATACATATAAACATTTACATATTTGTTTTATTATAAATATTTATTATGTATAATGTCATTTCTACTGCTACTACAGAGTCATCCATCACTTTTACCTTTATCTTTGCCCTAATTCGTACCTTACCCAAGTTTAGTTTATCCCATTATAATGGACCGCTCACTTGTCTACCGCTTTATCACCACTACCTTTTATTCCCCGCCACTCCGCCGTACTGCTAATGTTGTCATTATTACAGTGTTATTAGCATCAACATTTTTCGCCAGCTATTTCACCTCACCGTATCGCTGGGATTCCCGGCTTTATCCCGGCACCTGATACATTCTAACTATCCACCTATCCGCTATCCGCGTTCATCTATCAAGTGTACGCACATTTGTGCCAGCCGGCGTTGAGCTTAACAGTCCCAACGAGCCGAACTTGCCTTACACATGCTGGAATCCTACACTGTTACGTACGTCTGTATCTATTTATGCCGATAAATGATAAATAATACATATAAACATTTATATATTTGTTTTATTATAACTATTTATTTATATTTCTTTATTTGTTATGTATAATGTTATTTCTACTGCTACTACTGAGTAATAAATCACTTTTACCTTTATCTTTGCCCTAACTCTTACCCTACCCAACTTTAGTTTATCCCATTATGATGGACCGCTCGCTTGTCTACCTTTTATTCCCCACCACTCCACCATACTGCTGATGTTGTCATTATCACCGTGTTATTAGCATCAACATTTTTCGCCAGCTATTTCACTCCGCCGTATCGCCAGGATTCCCGGATTTATCCCGGCACCCGATAAATTATAACTATCCACCTATCCGCTATCCGTGTTCATCTATCAAGTGTACGAAAATCTGTGCCAGCCGAAGTCGAGCTTAACGGTCCCCACGAGCCGAACAAGCCTTACACAGGCTGTACTCCGACCCTCGTACGTACGTGAGCCTCTTCTACACGATGCTCCGTAGCTTCGTCCGTGTATTCATCGCCCACGCCCTATCGAAATAGGGCGCAGCTTCGCATCAAGCGGATTTATCGAGCCGGCGTCTGCACCTTCGTAGCAGTTTCGACCGTGTTTGCTCGCTCGCATCCCGGTGATATGGCAACGCGGACGCTAGAGCGTTCCACTTCCACGTCGACCTTAAAGTATAGACGATGTCGAAGACCCGGACCTCTTCATATTCGCACGCTTGCATCGTCACACCCGGGCGTCTCTCTATACGCGTTATGCCTCGCGTACGAGTTCATACATAAGCCGTACCCGAGTCTAGACACTCCAATGCTGCCGCTGCTGCGTATAATAGATCGGCATCCGCAGGTCTGTCTGCACCGGATGGAGGAGAACTCGTGCAAGCATCCCTTCGGCGTAGCCCCAGGTCAAACATGCAAAATCCATCGGCACGTGAGTTCCATGCGAATCCTGTCGAGCTTCTTTGCGTATGTACTCCTCGTGACCGTCTCCCACCCCTATCTTATATACATGTACATATATAGAAAAGAGCGGGGCAAAACAGGCCAGCTCAGCGACAATCGCCGTTGTACATATAGCGATGACATTAAATTACTGTCTTTCATTAAATGATCTAGTAAAATGATCCAGTAAAATGATCTAGTAAAATGATCTAGTAAAATGATCTAGTAAAATGATCTAGTAAAATGATCTAGAAAATTATCTAGAAAATTATCTAGTAAATTATCTAGTAAAAACTACCGATCATCTAAAAAATATTACCATAGCACATAATAGTAGAGCCACCTATGGTAAAATGTCTCAGATTATGCAAGAATTTGTACCATAATATCTGCGAATTTTTTTTCTAAATCCGGTACTTCCTGCCATAGGTGGCGCCCTAGCGCCCTACTACTATGCGCTAGGGTAATATCTCTCAAGCGATATAGTAATATTTACTAGATCCTTCTCTCAATCTACGGTAAATTTTGACGTTCAGGAAAAAAATGTCACCGGGGTCAAAGTGGGTCAGTTTCCAATTTCTCGAGTTATTGGCTTGATTTATTTGCATTTCCGCTCAGACGATACACGGACAATGAATATTTTTCACCATGATTGAGCGCGTGCGCGCTCACCTTCTATTTACAGTAGTGTATCGATTCTCACTATCGACGAAGAGACATATCCGGGCCACGCGATGGTTCGGAACGAACAGCCGAGGAGCAGCTGACAGTCATGGAACTCGTACAAACGCAATTTTCTGACAATCTTGGGTTGCTCCATTTTGCCCCGCGCTCCCCTACACATATATATCCGTGTGTAGTCACCGGTAGGCTTCCTTGCAAGTGGCTTCCCAGATCTATATCTTTCGCCTCGCATCGCCCTTCCAGACCCTGCCCAACTTGTTTTACCGAACGATCAGTGCGGGAACTTCGCCTATATCATCCCGATAATAGCGGCTCGATGGAACGATGGATAAGGACAAAATTTACCCGCTTCATGAGTAGAAGCGACTCGGCAAAACGGACAATTTTTTACCAATTTTCCATGTCGTGCAACCAATTTTCCTTTCGTGCGACATGAAAGACTAAAAGTTTTATCACGAATAGAGTACACTGAGAAAAAAAATGGTTGGATTAACCAAAAGTCGCGGTGACATACGTTCAAAGTTGTTATTTGTTTTGTACAAATAAAGCATTGTTGTTTTAAGCGATTATTTGCTTCCATTTATTCAAAATTTGTCAATTGAAACGAATATATTTGTTAGACCAACAAAATACACCTTTGAACGTAGGGGAGACCGGGGACAAAAGTAACAAAAATCGTTTTAATTTTTTTCCAACAAACCCGAGAGTCTAACGTTTCGGCAGCCAATGGTGTACGATTAACCTACTCTTAGGTATTTAGTGAAAAAATTTCAAGCAGAAATATGCACGGAATTGCTATCACCGCTCCTTTAAACACAGACAAAATTGGGCGGCCGCTTGCTACAATTGACCCGTGTTACTTTTGTCCCCGGTCTCCCCTATGTCACCGCGCATTTGCTTCATCCAACCATTTCTTTTTCTCAGTGTACACGTGTCCATTTCGCCCCACAGTTCGTTTTCCCTCGCTCTCCCCTGTACGGAAAAATTGGGAAATATTTTTTCTTGATAACCCCATAAATAGCACTTTGACAGACTCCGATATTGTGTGGCTCAGACATCAAAGACATAGTGCTGTGGGCTCTGATTATGTGCCGAGCGAATTTACTCGGGGCTATTGGCTCCCCGTGGAGGATCTTCGTATCGCCACGTCGACGCGTCGGGATCGATCGTTAATCATTGATGAACAGATTCAATGTAACACGGGAGGCCCTCGAGCACTCCGATGGTACGAGACCAGGCAGATGTCTTCCAAGATAGGGCTGGGCTAGGCTCTCCTCAAGTGCGATATGTACAGGACGGCACGTAACTGCGTGCGGCATGTCTATTAATTAAGCATCTCTGTACGTCTATCCGTTTCTGCCTGGCACTTCTCCTCAGTCAAGGCTTGAGGGGACTTGTTTCAGGGTGGTTAATAAATGTCTACCTTACACCTACCGGCTGTGTGCCCTGCGACCCCGAAGTTCTCGTGGAAGCGCAAAATCCTCAAAGCATGATATAATGCAAAATTGGTTATTCGATGCAACACATGTATTATCGTGATACTTGGTGTACTACGTCGCGGTCTTGATGTTATACTGTCTGGCATGCAGCCCGGTTAATACTCGCCATTCCCTTCAGCGAAGCCGCCTGGTATATCGGGCTTAGGTCGTGGTTAACGTGGAAATATGAAAATCATAACTGTACTGATGAAAGACATTGGAAATATGAATTTTCTAAGGTAAAAACGTCAGAACGGCGACGGAGATGCAATTTATGATGAAATGAAAGTTGACAAGTAATTTAAGAAGGACTTGGAGTAAGTCAGGGTGATATGGACGCGCGGGTGATATTGCATGTTTGAAAACAGTTTGCTTTTTAGAATGGCATCTGAAACATTTGACGGAGGTAGTTGTTGATTTTCTGAAGTTCATGTAGACGACAGAATATAGGAGTATATACGAAATACAAAATATACAAAATATACTAATATTCAAACAGCGTTACTGTCAAAGTCTCGAAGTGGAACATATCGAATGAGATATTCAGGAAGATATCGAGTGAGTTATTGAGAAAGATATCGAATGAGTTATTCATAAAGATATCGAGTGGGACATTCAAAAAGATATCAAGTGAGATATTCAAAAAGATATCGAGTGGGATATTCAGAAAGACATCGAATAAGATATTCAGAAAGACATCGAACAAGATATTCAGAAAGATATTAAGTAACCTATTTAGAAAGATATCAAGTCAGATATTCTGAAAGATATCGACTTGACTTATCGAGAAAGATATCGAAACGAGTTATTCAGAAAGATATCGAGCGAGTTATTGAGAAAGATATCGAATGAGTTATTCAGAAAGACATCGAGTGGGACATTTAAAAAGATATCAAGTGAGATATTCAGAAAGATACCGCGTGAGATATTCAAAAAAATATCACCCGAAGGATAATCATCCCCAAGTGCCCGCACTATCCCCAATTTTTCCAGCTAATTGCTGATATCAGTAACGTTTTACCGATATTATCAACCCATAACTGTTGATGGTGTTCTAACCACGAATCGCCTAGTTACTGAGAATCCCATGCGATATCAGTGATTATCTTTTCTCTTCGTACGATTTCGTCCAAAAAAAGCGAAAGAGTGTACTGTGTACTCTACAGTACACAATTGTTCCTCGAAGTTGATCCACCCTAAGAAACAGCAAGAACCACCATCGCGCGTATCCTCGCCGGTTTTCCTGGAAGGTCTTCCAATTAACTCCGAACAACAATTAGAGACTTGGCATGAGATCAGGCTCGTGTCGACAGTCTGAGCGTATCCGGACGATCGCCCGAGCGCACTACTGAGAGAGAACCTCGTCTTCGCGATCGGGGAGGAAACAGCGCATATTCTCGTATTCCAAGAACGCTAGAGACTACCCGGTTCAGCTTCCCCAACAATTGCGCGGTAGCAAGGTACCACGGCGTTACGTGCTCCACTCCACGAACTTCTCAGCACGCGTCGGATACTACGAAATTAGTTTTCCTTTCTCATTTCTTCGTTTTCCCTCCGCGGAGGAACCGGAGGCTCGTCCAATATCAAAGGAAGAGCGAACGAGAGACCGGAGAAAATTGACACTGGATCCGGCGACTCGGCTATACGAATCCACCCTCTGCCCCTCTCGCCTCCTCCCAACCTTCGCGCGAGACAAAATCCCGTGCAAAAACCTTCGCGGCAATATCGTTCGCTTATTTCTTCCAATTCTCGTTCACTCGGCTTTTCAAGGATCTCGTCTCCTGGCGTGCACGAGACCTCCCGATGCTGATACAGACTCGCTTGTACCAGCGCGATTCGCTCCGGAATGCGCGACACGGGACGAGTCCGTGTTGGTCACCGATCGATGTCGATACTCGTCGATGCGTCGCTTTACACACGTTCTCCCCTAATGCTCGAATAGAAGGTGTAGGAGGCACGAAAGGAGAAACTTGTCCGGAAAGTATTGAGAATGGAGAAACTGGGAGGGAAAACAGGAAACTGGGTGGCAGAACTGTTCCATGCGCGCGACCATGCAGTATTGTTATGCCTCGTGAACGCTTCCGTGAGAATCGATTTATCGAGCCTGGATGGATATACCCTTAGCGCCCTTTTGCGCCAGCTACGTCCAATCATTTTCAAGTACCGCGCAGCGAGCCAGACGTGTGTGCGCGAGACTCACAGCGATTGCAGCCCACACCGGTGGGCGTGTTGCTCCGGTGCCGGAGAGTGTGTCACGTCGGGACATTCGAAACTGCGAGGGAGTACCGGGGAATGTGTGTACGTGTGGCGACCGGTCATGAATCTCCGGGGAAGTCGGAACCCGACGACGTTCGAATCGATTCGAATTAAATCTCGATCACCGCTGAAAACGCAACGTGTGTATTCCAGTATATGTGGATACGTGTTGGTATGTGCTGTGGCATTATATCTCCATCTCTGGAGGATTCTGACCTCCCCCCCTGCTTCAAGACCGACAATTCCGGAACAAAATGATATCTTCACGAAAAATTCTTCGAAAGGGTGGAAGGTCTCTTGACGCAGGAAATGTTTTTGCGCTGTTTCGAGAGAACGCTGCTCGCTGGCGGGTAAATGACGTTATGATGGAACTCTCGGTACTCCGAAAATATTGGCATCGTTGTATTAAAAAAAAAAAACAATTTGCAAAATAAGGGCGACGGCGAAGGGAGCGAAGTAATATTATAAAATATAAAATTCGAAGCGAGAGAGGATTTAATTTCTATCTTAAATTTTTTTATATAGAAGGTGGAGTGGAGATTTTTTTAGCACTTCTCTCGCCTCAATTATGGGGATTTAGTTGTAACGGTGAAAGTTTGGTAGAACGAGTTTTCTCCTCCCGGGCTCGTCGAGCCGTTTACCCTGGGGTGTATTCATTGTTTGGTTCCTCGAGTAGTCGGTACGAAAATAATAAAAACTCGGTAA
>JAPYZC010007477.1:0-10148 GCA_030522665.1 Ichneumoninae sp. A BG-2022a | reverse complement strand
CACGCACGCACGCACGCACGCACGCACGCACGCACGCACGCACGCACGCACGCACGCACGCACGCACGCACGCACGCACGCACACACACACACACGCACACACACACACACACACACACACACACACATCCGGACATTTTTTCTAAATGTGATTTTTTGATGTTTTGGAACATTCTGAACACGTTTTCATTAAAATCTCGAAAAATTTTTTTTCACCATAACAAAGCTTCCTCTATGAGGAAGCAAAATGTATTTGACGGCCACCGTTTATTTAGTTTAAGTAAAATATTTATGTGATTTGAATAAATAATTAATTAAATCAAATAAATATTTGATTTGAACCAAATAAACGGTGGTGGTCAAATAAATAATTTTTCTGGGTGTAGACATCTTCTCGGATCAAATTGTCAATTAACTTTAAATCGCGTTTAAAGTTTAAAAACTTTAAACGCTGATACTTAACTCTGTCGATACTTCGACTACGATCACCGATCCTCAGAATTCGAGCGCCTACTCAACGGTTTCATTGCGCCAGTTAGTGCACGGCTAGACGTTCATGCACCGAAGTACTGACCGCGAACGAGGAAGTCTCACGATTCACGCCGACGCCGTCGGAACGTTATCGCTCGGTAACCCCTGGTACACTCTCCCTCGAAATAACTACGAGATATCTCTCGTTTATAGTACGTACTGTACAGCCGGCGAATACATGGATATACGCCTGCACTCGGGAACGGAGAAGATTATGGCACAGTATAATATTAAGATAAATAATAAGGCGTCGCCTCTCGGACGTTTCAACTTTGGCACTCGGTGAATACCACCGCTGGCGTGGCTAATCCTAATCCAAAATCCGGATTACCGCGACGGCATCAGCTGGTTCGTGAGCTCCCGGAATACTTGTCACTACGATGATAACGGGTCGGGCGACTCTCGTGTGTAGAACTTATAAACGAGGGTACATTTCCACATAGTTATTTTAAACGCCGCACGCTATAGAAATATGCTTTTTTAAAGACTCATACGTACGACGTAAAATAATAGTAACAATAATAATAATAATAATAACAACAACACATGCGCTTTATTAGCCTCAGTAATTCATGATTCAGTGGTATTGCGTGGATACATTTGTGATTTTTATTTATTTTTATATTGTATAATATTATATAATATTTTTATTTATATATTATATAAATAATGCTAGCACTATACCGAGTGTACTATATACCCGCGAGGTAATCAATGTCGCTCAATATTGCGTACACATTTGCAAACGAAATACGATTCGATCGAGCCGAGCCAGTTTTGCCGATCGACTTCTCCGTAATCAGACATATTCGTATTTAATTCTCGCACATATTGCAAAGAGTACATTTGCCATAGAATTTTCGTACATGCGTTAAACGCTTTGAATTCGTCACGTGGCAAACGTACGAATATTTGTTTAATCGTCAATTGATCCGTGTTAGTGGATAGCAGGTATACGACCGAGTCGGAGCGCCAGCGTGGAGTGCACGGTGCACAGGGTCATTTATGGAGGGTGGGGGGTGTATGGAACATTGTTGTATAAATAGGTTTCGGCGAGTTAGGGGTCGACGAAATGTGCCAGGGGAATTGCACATGTCCGCATCGATTAGGGAAGACCGGGGCAAAATGGCGCAGCGGGGCAAAACGGGACTGTGAGGCCAAAACCCAGTTTTTCGATAATTTTTGGATTCCCCATTTTGTCCCAACGATACATACGGATTTTCAAACCTTGTTTTGCCCCACGTTCTACCATCGTCACCATCTCAAAGTTATTGGAGAATTGCGTTTTGTCCCATTATCCCGTTTACCCCGATATGCCATTTTGCCCCGCTCTCCCCTATACCTCCGACGACTCCCGTCCCTAAAATATAACTCTCCATTGTAATTCTCATTCGCATGTTTTTTTCTCTATCAATCTATGTGTGTGTGTGTGTGTGTGTGCATATGTGTATCTTGCTCTCCGAATCTCATTGTTGTTTCCAATATCGACCTCGATCGTTTGCTCTCGGGAGGTCGTAGGTATTTTTTCTCCCTTCGCACGCCGAACCCAGAGCTCGCCTCTCCCGTCCGCTTTATGCCTCGTGGCATACACCATGCGCTTATTTTCAAACCATTTGCTTCGTAAACGCGCACCCGCCTGCGTTCACTCCACTGCCCACGGGCAATGTCGACCCGCGCGGGCCACCAGCATCACGCGCGACTAGCCGACAGTCCCAGAGTCGAGCGCACCCCTCATTTATACGCAACGCAAATTCTTTGCTCTCCGAGTGTACTCTACGATCTCGGGACATGATGTATTAGCTCGGTTCTGATAATGCTTCTCTCCAACGGTCGTCGCGTCGAGGAAGCATCACTTGACTTTGTGCATATCAACAATGTTTGGGTCCGTTAAGGTAAACATACTAATGCCCGGACACTTAAGGGAGCAGTCCCAGTCCCCGAACATGCATGGAAAATCGTATTTCCATCTCTCTTGCACGCACGACTTGTCCGACCAGTGGGACGTGTCCGGTCATTGGTACGTTTACCTTACAATAACGATTGTGAGTGTGCAACAGCGGTTAGGGAACTTGACGAATTAGCTCGAAGGTAAATGCAACGAACAGGTAAGTCCGACTTGCTTGTGCAGGGAACAGGGCAGCAGGTGGATTGTGAGGCAGTAAGGTAAAAGTACCAATACCAAGCCGGGCACCTTAGGGAGCAATCCCGGTCCCGGGATATCCATGAAAAATGGTACTTCCATCTCTCTTTCATGCACGCCTTGCCCGGCCACTGGGACGCGTCCGGTCATCCGGTCGTTTCCCTTACTTGGTAAAGTAGTTGCGCAGCCGTCCACATTACAATCACAAGTAGAGATGTACTGTGACGGCCAGAAACAGCCTCTATATAGTTGCATGCTGACGGTCACACATGGTCACACGTATCTATACAGTTGTGCAATGACGATCAGAAACGGCCTCTATATAGTTGCAAACTGATAGTCAGAAACGGTCACTGCACGTTTCTAATCATAAGGAGTAAAAATGGGTCATTGTACACTGAGAGATGAATCTGCTAAATATAACTATATCACTTGAGAGATATTACTATAGCACATAGTAGTAGGGAACTAGGGCGCCACCTATGGTAGGAAGTACCGGATTTATAAGAATTTTTCGTAGATATTATGGTAAAAATTCTTGGAAAATCTGAGACTTTCCGTCATATGTGACGCTCTAGTGCCCTACTATGTCCTACGGTAATTTTTCTTAGATGATCGGTAGATTTCACTGGATCCTTCTCTCAGTGTAGAAAGCAATGCCGATCATATCTCGCTTATAGGATTATGTGGTAAAAATAGTTTTAACAGTTTAGGTTGTTGGGTTAATTTCACAAAAAAAAAGGTTTTGTAAAAAAAATGTAAAGCCATTTACTATTTGTCTATACACAAGTTTTTTCTCATTTTCAAAACAATTGAAATAAATTAATCTGAGAAGGGCGAATCATCCATGGTCGAAACGTTAAAAAGGTGCTTTGGAGATTCGCATCGTCCTTCAAACTGACGGTGCCGCAGCAGATAAATTCTTCGACATCGACCACTGCCCAGCCAACTGAAGTAGTTGGTAAAGTTTCCTTCGTCGGATCCAGCTGAAAAGATAAAAACAGTTCGATTAAGTTTTTATCAAGACATTTTTTTTGTCACAAATCTCTCAACAATACATTATCTATTTAATATTCTCGTACTTACCTCTTGTGGGAATTCAACTAACTTCTTGTATACTAAGGTCGTTTTTATTGCAATAATTCACTGTATCACATTCACAAACTCTTGGTTCTGCTTTCCTGTGTCTATCGGGAGCATTATTTTTTATTTTTTTTTTTTGTAAATCACATTAGACTCGGATGGAGAGAAATGTAAGAGTCCGTTCCCATAATGTGCAGGAGCGGCGAACTGATGAGGAGGGACAAGTGTGCACTGGTGCGAATCGTCGAAACTACACCGTAAGCTTCGCTGTTCTGGCCCACGAGCACGAGTCAAGTGACTCTCATTCGTCATGGACGGGGTTCCCGCGCGTGCCTCTCTCTCTCCCCCCATGTTGCACTTGTAGTTTGCACAGCGTCGGAGAAAGTTGGACATAGCTATGTTGGATGTATCAACTATGTATGTACTATGTATTTTCGCCGTCTCCTTTCCGCCGGGGCACCAACCCCTGCAGGCATTAAAACTCGCTTTGCCACCCCTCGCTGATCGCTTTTCCCTTCGCTGCCACCGTTCGTCTCTTGAGATGAGACTTTATTTTCGTTCGTAGCTGGTTTTACTGGCGCACCCTCAGGCATACCAGATCCCGTCATCCCATGCACTGAGGGCCGTCTGGCTCGTCGTCGCACACGGTTATGAATGTTATGAACCGGCCTCTCCATATTTGATTATTTATATTTTAGTAGCAGTAGATTCATTGCCAATACGTTACAAGGTTTGGGGACTTATAATTAAAAGAGTACCTACGTTAATTATTGACAATTTCATATTGCCAATTAACCATCGACCAAAGTAGGGGAAACCGGGGCAAAATTGCATAACGGGGCAAAACGGGACAGTGGGGGAGACTCAATTTTCCAATAATTTTTGGATGCCCTATTTTGTTTCGTCCCAACGATAAATCCGTATTTTCAAAGCCGTTGTGCCCCACGTACCACGATCGCCACCATCCAAAAGTTAGTGGAAAATTCCGGTGCGTCTTATTATCCCGTTTTGCCCCACTGTGCCATTTTGCCCCGCTCTCCCCTACTTCTGTCCAGGAATGTCATAGATGTTCTAGGTGCTCCACTGATTCGATTAACGATGTTACGGTTTATACTTTTTACTTGATTAAAGTAGCGATCACTGATCGACATTGTACAGTGGCAACTTTTTTCCGAAACTTATGCTCTTGCGGTAAAAACTGGTGCAGAACAGACGAGCTGTAAATTGCATTAGACCAACTTTCTAGCCGGAGGATTTCGAACAGACGCCGATCCCGTATACAACGCTCATACTCGGATGGCTTTTGTAGCTTACCGAGCTGTTGAACGTGAAAAAGATGCACGCCCACCATCTGTCCATTATACCACACATCCCCATGCGCGCTCCCGTGAAACTATCCATCAGACCCTTCGCAACACGAATTTAACGCCACGGTCACGACTGACTGGCAGAATACATATACATGCATTCAAGTTCTCGAACTCAATCTCTTCGTGAGTCTAAACGTATCATTTTTTTAAATCCGAAAACATTGGCCAGAAAGATACGGGAGACTCAACAAAACCAAACCAACAACACATAATTTCAACATAGTTACTTGTTACAGAAAAGACATTTTTATAGGTAAATAAAATTACCTATATGTCGATGCAACGTTACACTTTAAGTAAAACAAATTGTGTAACCGTGAACATAACATACTTGTAACAATTGTAGTGCAATTTTCGTGATAATCAGGTAATGTTAATGTTGTACAACGACATTACATTACAACAATGTAACTGATCTCTTTAACGTTCGCGTAACATGTTTACAACACTGTTTATAACCATTGCTAATCAGCAGGCAATGTTAATGTAACAAAGTGTGGTAGCATTTACCAGTCACAAGGCCCGGTATTGTTACAGGTATATAACAAACAAATGATGACCGGCTCCCCTATTACCTTTACAGGGCTAATCGACCAACATTTCATGCCAAAAATGAAAGTCGGTAGGTAATCCGTCCGAACCGTATGCAAAATTTCTCAACATTATTTTCTCAAGTCCAACATAAACGAATAGACACGATCGCTGTCTACAAGTCCGAGGGCCCTAGGTTCGTGTCCCACCGATGGTACGTAAACTAATGTCGGTTTTTTTTAGATGTATTATTTGTTCCCGTCGATAGACTAAATTCGTTTATCACTAATAAAGATGCTGATCCAAGGATGAAATCAGCAATAATATGTTGCGTTAATAAAAAAAATTACATGTTACGCTCCTAAATAACAACAATATAACACGGTAATATAAAACAGTATTATACTACTGAGTCGGAAATGGTAACTTACATATAACACTCTGGTAACATTACCTGTTACCTTCACTTGTATTGCTGTTACATTGCTGCATTATTGTCTTTACTGGGATCGTTATGCATAGTCCAGAGTGAAGTTAATAAAAATGTAAAATTGTTTACCCTATCAAATGGTAAAATCAATACTTATCCTTTCGACGATTCACAGGTACATCGGATACCTATACGGCAAGACCGGAAGTGACCTTCCAGAATTAACGTCGAATGAATTTTTAACGAAGCTTTTCTTGGTTCGATTTTAATCGTGCTTCTTTACAATAACCTCGGGCTCGCACGTGTGTCGCCAAGGCGGAGCGGACCCGAGGACAGTCGGAGGGAGAATGGAGATCAGCGCCGTGGCGACGATACGGAACAGGTGTCCCCGTAAAATGTGGGTGTGTCGCGGGTGACAGGAAAGAACGACCAGCGACAAGTTATCCTGCCCTTTGTGCTCCTCTCACGTTTGTCTCCCGGTCCATTCCACGAGGGGTGAATATTATATCGGCACTTTATGGCGGGTTAGGGCAACGCGTTGCATCACTGCTCGTACGAGCGTATACACATGGAACACGAAGTAGCGTAGTTGGTTAGGCTGCCGGTGCGTGTACCGGGTGACGTCGAGCCGCGAGGGTTCCAATTCGTAAGGAGAATAAAAGTCCTGTGCGACACTGCATGGGGTCTCCGGGTACTTAGTTACGGGGCTTGCCGCCCGGGAAGGGGGACATGGCGCCCCCACTGTCAAACCCGGCGAATTAGCCTCGACTAATGTTGTCTCGCCCTCTCGCGAACGACAGGTACCATCGGCAAACACGTCTGAGTCGAAAAGTGGGCAGTATATCAGGTGAACACAGAAAAAGTCGACACGAAGACAACTCGACACAAAAGCTGTACACCGTGAATGTGGGTACGCAAACATATGACCACGAATAGGCTGTACAACGAGTTAAATCTACACCGAGAGAGTGCATACACTACCAACTGAACACCCCGACAACTCAACACAAGTTCAGACTACTTCGGGCCACTGAGTCAAATGCTCATGTCTTATTGTGACAATATAAGAGGTGCTAGGTCGCAACGCAATACCATAACTGCATAATTCGAGTATAGATTCTGACGGTATAGATTCTCCTCAAGGGTAGTATTGCCTATATATTGTTGTCGTAGTCAATCATAGGGATATCATTAAAGAATAGCACCCCTGAAGTATGGGGTCATTTGTGTGCAGTTGTCGAGTGTTCGATTGGTATTGTGATCACTATCGTCGGTGTAGAGTTGACTCGATGTACAGCCTATTCGTGGTCATATGTTTGCGTACCCACATTCACGGTGTACAGCTTTTGTGTCGACTTTTTCTGTGTTCACCTCACATACTGCGGAAAAGTGGATCGGTAGACGGAGAAAAAATTACATAGTAGAGTCGAACCCCGGTTAACCGGGATGCTCGGGTTCGAAGAGTCTTCGAATAATCGAAAGCCCGGTTAATCCAAACTAGACAGCGAATGTATATAAGCCAATAATGGTTTATGATACAACTGTATTTCGACTAGTTATGATGACATTTGGTACAACTTGCACTTAATTTTTGAATAGTGTGAACTAGAATGTCAAGCTTTAGATTTTTTTTCATTAATAGTACGTAAGGTAGTCTTTTTTTTAAGTACTCAGTGACTGGTTTGTTCCGAGCATAAAAAAAAACCTCGGAATACGCACGGTTAATCCGACCCCGGTTAATCGGGGTTCTGCTGTAAAAGTAACAATACTGACTTTTTACCATAAAGAGTTCCCAAGGGGCAACGTCTACATTTTATAGTTACGATAATGACGAACAATCGTGGTGGCAACCGTTTTGTTGGTACAACAAGTATGTTTGCTTCAATCAACAAATTTTGAATACATTGAAGCAAATAATTGTGTAACAAAACAATGCTTTATTTGTATGAAATATATAACAGCTTTGAACGTATGTTCACCGCGACTTTTGGTTAAAACGACAAATTTTTTTTCTCAGTGTAATTATAGTTTAACCAATTGAATGTATACCGTCAGAAACTATCTATATAGACGTTTCCCCTGTGAACTATTTTTTATAGAGGACATGCTATCCTTTTTCTCAGTGTAACAATTTTCACAAACCGGAAATGTTGAATTACATTATAGTTGCTTTCGAAAGCGGTAATTTTTTTTTCTTTTTATAAGTTTATCTTCAGAGTTTGTTACAGTATTATAAATAGGTGGTAGAAAATACTTAGACATAGAACAAATCATTATGAGTACGGGTTGCAGGTTCGTGCCCATGGACTTATGGGACTCGCCGCCACACTGAGAAAAAGAAATGGCTGGATTAAGCAAATGCGCGGTGACATACGTTCATTTTTGTTTCAATCAACAAATTTTGAATAAATTGAAGCAAATAACCGTTTAACAAAACAATGCTTTATTTGTAGCAAACAAATAACAGCTTTGAACGTGTGTCACCGCGTCTTTTGGTTAATCCAAAAATTTTTTTTTCTGAGTGCAAGAAATATGTGTTATGTTACTATAAGTATAGGTAAAACCCCAATAGTTGTTATGTCAACGCTTTTGCGTTGGTATCTGGTCCGCTATGTGGCGTAAAGCGGTGGGGGAAAAAAGTTTGCTGGATGCAGAAAAACCCCTTCGAAAGCGGTAGGGACGGCGATAGCCGGTCGGCTCGTTGGACGATCGAGGGAAAAGAGGGTTTATGTTAAGGTTGCATCACTGGTCGCAAAAGCGTACACACAACAGCACGAGTAGCGTAGTAGGTTAGCCTGCTGGTGCGCGGATCGGGTGTTGTCGTGCCCCGAGGGTCCCAATTTGTAAGGAGAATAGAAGTCCTAAGGTGCGTTCGATTTGCCGTTATAATGATGGTGGCGTCATAATAACGAAGCTCTAAGCAAACAGCGCTCTAGTTACAATGACTGCGCGCGCGTATTGTGCGGCCCAAATCACTTTCGCCACGAATGCACCCAGAAAAATAATTTATTTGACGGCCACCGTTTATTTGGTTTAAGTAAAATATTTATTTGATAAAAATAAATATTTATTTAAATTAAGTAAAAAGTTACTTAAATGAAATAAATATTTATTTAAATGAAATAAATATTTATTTAAATAAAATAAATATTTTATTTAAACCAACTAAATCGTGGCCGTCAAATAAATTATTTTTCTGGGTGTGGAGGAGCTTTACTCGCGTGTGGTCATAATACGCATGCGCAGTTACTGTAACTACTAAAGTAGCAATTTTTCAGATGTTCCGAAAAAGTTGTCCGTTCACAACTTTTTCGATTGGCTTATGATCGACAAATTGTTATCGATAAGCATGTCTCAAAGTCGACTTTCAGACATATGAAAGATTACGGATAACACTTTGGCGGTCGGAAGTCAACCAACGGAAAACTTTATCGTGATTTCTGAAATTTTTTTACTTGGCTAGACCGGTGTTCGTTTTGAATTTGGTCGTTATTATGACGTCACCATTATTATAACAACAAATGGAAAGCACCTCGAAGATGCTTTGTATTTGGTGTTTTTCATTATTATATCATTATTATAACGCGATTGGGCAGCGCACGGTCGTTTTCTGGCATAAATTCTTACCAAAAAAATGACCGTGCGCATGCGCAGTCGTCTTACAATAACGAAAAACGCTAAATCGAAAGCACCTCTGTGCGAAGCTGCATGGGGTCTCCGGGTACTTAGTTATGGGTCTTGCCTCACGGGAGGGGGAACATGCCCCCCTCTCTCTGTCAAACCCTGTGAATTAGCCTCGACTAATTTTATCTCGTGCTCTCGAACGAACGACAGGCAACATCGGCAAACACACGTCCCAGTCGAAAAACGGATCGGTAACAATTTTCACAGACCGGAAATGTTGAATTACGTTATAGTCGCCATCGAAAGCGGTACGAACGGCTACAGCCGGGCGGCTCGTTGGAAGATCGAGGGAAAAGGGGCCCGGCGACTCGGAGTGGAGGCAAGGTAAACGAGGCAACGAGAATAAAACGAAAAAAAATATATATATTTAAAAAAAAAA
>JAPYZC010007475.1:0-23579 GCA_030522665.1 Ichneumoninae sp. A BG-2022a | reverse complement strand
ATAATTTATGGTATAATTTATGGTATAATTTATGGTATAATTTATGGTATAATTTATGGTATAATTTATGGTATAATTTATGGTATAATTTATGGTATACTTTATGGTATAATTTATGGTATAATTTATGGTATAATTTATGGTATAATTTATGGTATAATTTATGGTATAATTTATAGTATAATTTATGGTATAATTTATGGTATAATTTATGGTATAATTTATGGTACAATTTATAGTATAATTTATGGTGTGATTTATCGTATAATTTACTTTCTTTATCGTACAATTTATTTCATCGATCGCGATAATTTATGCATTTAATTTGTTTGATTATTGTGCTCTCGACAAGCACTTCAGCTTAGCCCTGGAGACTTCGACCGTATGTAGACCTCAGCGGAGAATTTATCTCAAAAAAAAAAAGATAAAACAAAATAACGAAGACCACCAGAACCGAGACGTCAGGATGTCAATTAGGCCGAGTTCTCGTTGGTTAGATTGTCTTCCCGCCGGCGAGTAACGGTGCAAGGTTCGTTAGGGGCCGATGCGACAGCTATATGGCGGCTATCAAGATTATCAGGGATTACGCGCGAGACAATGGAGCGATCGCAGCCGGCTTCTGTGTCTTCTCGTTATTGGCTCGCCAGAAATTAGAAGAAGACGTTTATTTCCCAGTCGACCGAGGGCGAAAACGATTCGAAATTGCGACTTTTAATCCCGAATATCGAATTTCACTCGGCATCGATAATTCTCGATATCCGGCGAGGAAGAGATTACCCGTCGAGCTCGAAACATTCGCCCCGATGGTAAAACAGATTATTATAGGGCGTAACTGGCACGCCCGAGGCGGCTCTTCCGCGGGCTGATTTGCGAATTAATTCGTCGAGCGGAGAGTCTCGGATCATTAAGTATTTAACCGCGGGGCCTCGCCGTGTTGCGCCGCGAGATTGAGAGAAACCGGAAGTTCTGGAGCTCCGGGCGTCTTCGCACCGCTCCGCACCGACCCGAACAGGCAAATAGCGTTTCGCTGCTTTCAACGATTCCGAAACTCAAACACCTTTGACTCCCGGCGTGTTAAGTTTCTTTTTCCACTCGCTCGCACATTAATGCACGGTATACAGGGCGGTTTGTGCAACCCCGAGCCACAAAACTCCTCAATTATAATTTCTTTCCCGACGAAGTTTCGTTGTTTTCTTACCGTCTGCGAAACGAGACACGCGGGGTGAAAAGAACATTGAAATTTTTGGGGAACGCATTGGAGAATCGACGATATTTTGAAATAGAAAAATAACGAACGTTCAAAGGTACAACGGTCAGGGTTCTGAGGGGTCTTGAGTGGTAAATAAAAATGGAGAATATAAATATACCGAAGTGAAGACTGTAAAGTAAATTGTAAATTTAATGCACTGGAACTGGAAATTTGCTTACACTACTTATATTAATCGAAGATTAATGTACTTTTTTTGAGAATTTAAATACTACGCCCAGAAAAAAAATTTATTTGACGGCCACCGTTTATTAAGATCAAGTAAAATATTTATTTGATTAAAATAAATATTTATTTTTAATTAATATTTAAATGAAATAATATTTAGTTAAATTAAATAAATATTTTACTTAATCTTAATAAACGGTGGCCGTCAAATAATTTTTTTTCTGCGTGCAGACACAAAATTACACATTTTTTGCTTGAAATTTACAAAAATGTTCATTAAAGTTCAAAATTTTATTGTAAAATTGCAAAGCACAGAACTCACATTTTTCTCGAATACAAAAGCGAAAATATGTTCTCCGAATTACGCATTTTTCAATGCTCTAATATTCGAAAAAAAAATCGCTTGCGGACTGCCAAAGAAAAAAATTGTTATTCTGATTCGACTTTCAATTCTTATAATTTCATATCACATTGAAACAACGACGGCAAGACTGTCAAAGTGACATGTTATCGTTTCAATCCCGTATGGAATTCTAAAAATTAATAGTAGAACTGAAACAACTTTTTTTTTGCTTTGGCAGCCCGCAATAGAATTTTACTTGAGTCAATGATATTTTTTTCAGTCCGCGGTGTCGAATTTTTTTTTTTCGAACTATCCCGTAACACAAAACTGCATCTCGGTAACTGGAAAGTGAAAAAAAACTGTTTGAAATTCCGCGGTCCCAAAAAAAGGCAAGCGCCTGCCAACCGGGCACAAAACACTGTTCGCCGCTATTTGTGTCTCTCATGAATTTTTAATTAAACGGCCGAACTTTGGCGAATGCCTTGCGCGATCTTTAATCACGGACGTGGCCGCGATAAACCGCGAATGCAGACGTCACCGGGACGCGGGCGCTGCCGTTCGCAGCCGGGCATTTATATTTTAATGGCGGAACAAGCGCGACGACGGAAATCGCGTAATTAAAATTAAAAAAAAAAAAATTTAGCACGCGCCGGAGTCGTGATCGAATTGTTAGAAAACTTGCAACGCACCGAGCTTATTCGGTCATTTAAAGTTCACGAATTTGCCAAATATCGTAAAAACACTGCACAATATTAATTTTCAAAGGCGACGATTTATTGGGATTTCGACGATTTTTTGACGATTTTGGTGATCGGGCACGAAATCGGTAAATCGACTTTTGTCCAACACTTACTTCATGGTCCACGATTCTTTACTATTGTGAAGAACTCCACACTGTAAAAAATAATTTCGTAAAATTGGTATCAATTTTACGAAATTATGTAGTGAATACCAATTTTTGTACAAATAGTTTTGTTAAATAAATGACAAATTTGGTTGTTCGAGTTCGAATATAAAAACATGTCCTTTTATTTCTTCCCTGTCATTAACAATTTTAGTTTGTACTTTTGTTTGTAAATGTAGAGTCGCATAGTGCGATCGGAAAATTAACCAAAAAAAAAAAGGTGAATCTTTGTGGATGATAAGTTGTTGTAAAAAGTACAAATTTGTTTACTGTGCATGTCGTTGACTGTAAAAATAAATTGTTAATTTAATGTACCGGAACTTGAAATTTTCTTGCAAGAATCGAACATTAATGTAGGTTTTCGTAAAATAAAAATACCAGATACGAAAAAGACAAACCTCAAAAAGTAAAATTTACAAAAATTTTCATTGAAAATAAAAATTTTACTGTGAAGTTGTAACGCACATGTTGGAAATTTCAGAAATTTCGTGTTTGAAATTTCGGAAACAGTTTGCGTAAAATACCGTTGTTTAATTTTCAAACAAAATTATTTTCTGGAGTTAATTCCTTGGTGCGAATGACACACCGGTGCTGGCCGACCCCTTGCCAACGCTGGTCCTCAGCGGCGCTCCTACCAACTCTCGACCCAAATCGTTTTTTTATTTATTTTTTTTTTCTAAAGAATTTTGAAAATCTAGGCGTGCACGTTATTTGCTATGTCATCAAAAAATCCGTGCATTTATCTGCACGAAAGAAAAATAAAATTAGACATTCCCACCCGTGCAGTTCCTCGCTCTTTCATAATTCGACCAATTCAGCTTGAAAAATTATGCTTTGACTCTTTCCTCAAGTTTCTTTTTTTTCATTCGAATTCTCGAGAAGTCCTCGTGGAAAATTACTGAAAGCGCAAATGCTCAGGGAAGCGCAAGCGCTCGTTATCCTTTTACCGGTTTTTACATAAAAAAGTGGAAGTAAAACAGAAAAAGGCGAAGCTTTTGGAACGATTTCAAATTCAGACGTGCGCAATCAAAGCAAAGTGTGTCGTTACGTCAATGTTAAAAAAAACCACACTCGAATCTTTTGCCATAAAAATCTCTGTGAGGTCACGCGATTACACGACGTTTGATTCACCGAAACGGAACACGCACCCGCCTATCCAGCGCAAAGAAAACTTTGCTCGCTCCCTGTGCCGTGAGTGCAGCCGGCGATGATGCTTTGCCAGCGAAATCTCAACCGCGCTTTGACTTCGTCGGCGCGCTCATTCTCCCAGGCAACGAGCGAGGCTGTGTTTTGACTTTATAATTTTTGATATCTTTGCCACGAAAGTAAAACAGTAAAGCCCCGGGGTTTTGAAGTCTAACGAATTCGCCAATTACCCTAAAATCACTGGAGGCGCGATATTAATATTCAAAGGCGGCGATTTATTGGAACTTAGATTTAACAAACTGAAGATTTTCGTGTAATCGTGAGAGTCTTTTTCATTTACAAAAATCAACATTTTTCATCAATTTTTTAAAGTAATTTTAAGTTATTTTTGAAGTTGAAAACTCTGGAGGCGCGATATTAATATTCAAAGGCCGCGATTTATTGCAACTTAGATTTAACAAACTGAAGATTTCGGTTACCGTTTTCGACATTGGAAAATCGATGTTCGTCCAACATTTATTTCATATTACTCCGTACATGTTTTTACGTTTCTAAAGAGTTATGTAAAAAAAAATACAATTTTTTCCAAGGAATTGAAGAATCAAACGATTTTTTTAATCATGAATTCAACTCTCGGAATCACTCCCGAGAAATATCGTAAATCGTGTAGAGAATCAGTGTTTTTCATTTACGAAAATCAAAGTTTTTCATCAATTTTTTAAAGTCATTTTTGAAGTTGAAAACTCTGGAGACGCAATATTAATATGCGAAGACCGCGATTAATTGCATCTTACTGAAGATTTCGGCGATCGTTTCAATTCGAAAGCAAATGGTAATTTTAATTTACGTTTCTCTAGAGTAGTGCAAAAAAATAAAAATAACAATTTTTCCAAGAAATTGAAGAATCAAACAATTTTTTAAATCGCAGTTTCAACCCTCGAAATGACTCTCGAGAAATATCGTAAATTGTGTAACAGAATCAATGATTGTTATTTATGAAAAAGAACACTTCAACATTTTTTAAAAGTTGTTGCGAGTTTAACGCCTAATTAATTTTTTTTGTAGAGAGAAATTATAATTGGATACGAGGGAGAGATTATTTGGATTACTGCTCGGTAGGCTCATTAAATATTATATAATTACACCGCCATAGTCTCATCCACGTGGATCGTAGTTGGTATACGTGAAGCACCCGTTGGCGAAAACCGCCACTTCAATTCATTACCGGAAAATGTGCTTGGGTTCGCAAACTTTCCGTAATGAACTCAAGTGGATGTTTGCAATTCCGGCTATAGCGAAAGCGGTAGCGCGCACATATATTTGAAACGGTGATCCAAAAGTGTACAAAGTGAGCGATGAACTTTGGGGCGAAAAAGTTTACCCGCTTTCACGTGTATCGTCGGTTATCGTCGAAAGAGCATGCAATCCATCATACGCATCTGTACGGAGTTAATTGGTTGATACGAGTTTCAAAAATATTGTTGGGTTTTTCACGAAAAAATAATATTATTCATATATCAATATTGAGTTAATTTTGTACGATCCAATTTTTCGGTATTGACGAATAAGGATTGAAAATCGAATTTTGTTTCCGATAATCGATATTGAGCTAACTATGTGATAGACATTTTTTTACAATTAACGAATAACTATTCACACTTGAATTTTGTTACCGATAATCAATGTTCAGCTAATATAGTGATCCAAATTTTTTATACTTAGTGAATAACTATTAAATATCGAATTTTGTTTAGGATTCGAAATTCGTCGATCGACAAAAAATAAAAATAAATAAAGACACACATAAAGTTCAAGTTTTAGAATGTATTTTTAGTGAATTTTTATTAAAAACCCTCCGAAGGATACGAAGTGTTCTCTGCCAAAATAGGGACATTTTTATCAAACCTCAAAATATGTCTAACATTACCTAACGTTCATACAGTGTTTTCCGAACACTATACAGACCGCCATTAAGTAGCAAAAAAAAAGTGCACAGTAAAAAAAAAATCATATTCATAAAAATTGATGCATCGCAATGACTAAAATTCCCTGTTTTATTTGTGTGTTTCAGGCAGTTTCGGAAAGGCTCGAGTTGGCTCCAGCGGGCGGAAGATCAGAGCCGCAGGTACATAAAAACCGTGTTATCCGGTGCTTCTCCTTTCTCGGTCTCGCGGCATTAGCATGCCTCACTTTTGTCATGGAAATAATCGGCGTTCTCAGTAGTGGCGCAAATAAACGATATCACGAATTAATTGACTGATCGAAAAAATAAAAAAAAAAAAATGGTCGGTCGAATCGATTGACGTCGGTAGTCTCGAGCCAGTGCGCGGATCGTTGATTAATTCACGAGTCTGCGAAGCGAGCGACCGATATTTCACTGATCAAGAAAACATTTAAAATCCAATAATACTCGTTTTTCAATCGAACCCGTTTCTGATAAAGGTGGCGACTCTCTGCGAGGCCGGCGAGGTTTATCTGGCCCAGCACATGGGCGAACAGGGACGATGGGTTTCGTCGTCCGACAAGAAGAGCTGCATGACCGACAAACTCGAGATTCTCGAGTACTGCAAAAAGGTCAGTTTCATTATAGATAAATAGCCAACAGCAAAAAAAAAAAAAAAATTACGTTGGCATTTTATTGAGGAAAAAGAATTTTTTCCTCAATAGAATGCCATCGTAAATTTTCCGTCCGATAAACTGCGGCTTTATTGCAACAACTTTTTCCCCGCACGGGAACTCGTATTCTAGTTCTCGCTGTGACCGAAAAAAAAACAGTATTCGGGTCAAACGTTTAAAAATAAAAGTCGTTCGAGTTTTTTTGTTATGCCTCAGTTGTACCCTTCGTTTCTTTCACTAATGCTCGAATATCCACATTTAAATATAGCGTCAGCTCCGGCAAGTAGGCATTGGCACTAACAAGGTTTTATCTATGTTACCTTTTTGTTTAACCCTTTTCTGCTTCGGTAATTTGTTCCTTGACGTTAAACGAAACGTTTCGATTTTCAATTCCGGTAATAATTATTATTGTCATATTTATTTGTTACCTATCAGAAATTGCTAAGATTTTCCTGGCCTTACTTATCTTTGGATTGCACATAGCTTACGGTTACATAATGGTACTTTATGTCACTCGGTGGAATAATTGCGGTTAAAACCCCCATTTTCACACCTTGTGAAATAAAATTTTGTTCGATACTCGTGCGAAAAACGTTTTCTGAACTCGTGTGATTGCAACACTCGCCTTCGGCGCGTGCTGCAAACTCGCATTCGTCAGAAAAAGTTATTTTGCACTAGTATCGAAATATACTATTATCGCACTAGTATCGAAATATACTATTTTCGCACTAGTATCGAAATATACTATTTTCGCACTAGTATCGTAATGTACGATTTTCGCAGTAGTATCGTAATGTACGATTTTCGCACTAGTATCGTAATGTACGATTTTCGCACTAGTATCATAATGTCCGATTTTCGCAGTAGTATCGTAATGTACGATTTTCGCACTAGTATCATAATGTCCGATTTTCGCACTAGTATCGTAATCTACTATTTACACTTAAGTATCGTAACGTATTGTTTTAGCACTAGTGTCGTAGTATACTTATTTTTGCACTAATATCGTAATGTACAGTTTTTTTTAACAAATACACAAAAACTCCCACTTTTTATGCCTGTAGGGTGGCGAAGGCGTGCGAAAAAATAACTAGTGTGTCAAAAAACTGTGCGAAAAAGTAACCCTTCTGATCTGCGCATGCGCAGTATTTTTCTCCCAAGCCTTACTAAAATGCGCCAACTTTTAATACTGTCAGCACTTAAATTCTCCGCCCACTATCGAACTAAGAACTTCTTCGCGAGGTTCACTCTATGTGGTGGAAATGCTGGACATTCTACCAAGAAATACACACATGCTGCAAAATGAATGCACAGGCATTCATTTCGCAGCATGTCGCAACGCAGACATCAAATCTATATACACATTTTTGAATTGTACAGCCGACAGACTACATTGAGCCGTTGCTCTCATGCGGATTATCGGAAACCCCTTTTAATTCGACCAGTCTTTATATAAAATTCTGATATGAATATTTCCGCAAAAAAAAAGTCTCCTTTAAAAGCCGGATTTTTTCATTTGATGGTACTTTGTTCGACTTTTCACTTCAGTCTATTGAATATGTGCCGTTGGAAGCGCAAACACTTTAAAAATTCATTACATTTTCCATTTTTTTTTTCATTTCGAGAATAAATGAATAAAATAATGTCGCATATCCGATATCGAATTCGATATTCCGACGAAAGGAATTCAATATTTCGCTGTCATCGCCTTTTCCTCTGTGCATCCGTGATTATCGGGAATCTGAAATCGAGATATTGCCGCGAGGATAGTACAATGTACCGTGGAGTCTGTCAGAGCCGCTTCTGTGAGCCGAGCGCTTGGACTTGGTCCGCTTCTTGAATTACCGTGTTCAAGCACCGTCTGCCACACTGGAGCGGTAGTCGAGTGGATGGTTATTGTGTTTCGAGGTCTTGGCTTTGCTTGCTCGACGCTCGGCATTCGAGATAAGCGGGTAACAAACCCACCAGCCCATGTATGGCTAACAGAACAATCCACCCGAACTAACGCTGCGTAGAGTTTGTTATTTAGTTCGCATAAATGTCACTCATGTTATGCGTTACTTGCAATAACGCTTCCAGCATTAATCACATATTCACGATTGCTTTATAAGAAATATTGTTTTTATCATTTTTTAAAAATTTTATTGTAACGAATATTCATTAGTGCGATCGATAGACGATATTCGTTATTTTAGCTATTTTTTTATTATTTTTTTTTACGGCGGGATAAAGTACATTGTTTTAATATTGTCGCTGTTGAGGTGAACCCGGCGATTTACAACTTTGGATAAACTTCCCTTATAAATACCCGCTCATATATGACTATCAGAACAATCGACCCGAACTAACGCAGTGTAGAGTTTTGTTATTTAGTTCGCATAAGTGTCACGCATGGAATGCGTTACTTGTAATAATGCTTCCAGCATTAATCACATATTCACGATTGTTTTAAAAGAAATATAGTGTTTATAATTTTTAAATAATTTTTTAATAATTTTTTTTTATTTTATTAAAATGAATATTCATTAGTGCGATCGATAGACGATATTCATTATTTTGGCTAATTTATTTTTTGTTTTAGAGCGGAATAAATTGTATTATTTTAGTACTGTCGCTGTTGAGGTGAAGCCAGCGATTTGCCACTTTTGACAAACTTTCGTTATAAATACCCGCCCATGTATGACTAACAGTGTAGAGTTTTGTTATTTAGTTCGCATAAATGTCACTCATGGAATGCGTTACTTGTAATAACGCTTCGCGCCTTAATCACATATTCTCGATTGATAAAAAAAATTAGTTCAAAAAGATGATTATTATTTTATTAAAATGAATATTCATTAGTGCGATCGACAGACAATATCCATTATTGTAGTAAATTTTTTTGTTTTCAGCGAGATAAATTTATTGTTTTAATGCCGTCGCTGTTGATCCGAATCCACCATTTGCCACTTCGGACAAAAAAATTAATTCACATAAAAGTTAATTAATAAAAATAATTTTACGTCGATTGCCGTCGAGTTCACAGTTGAAGTTTCATATAAATTGCGAGAGAAGAACCGATTGAGATAAATTGAAGGGACAAACGAGACAGCACTCGATTCATTACTATTATTAATTAGAGACTAATCAAACCCTCGTCGGGAAAGTCACTGCAAGATTTTATTACGGTACTCGAGGTCGAGAGTGATTCTTTTGTGCAATAATTGCGAAGCTGCATGCACCCAGCTGCGCATGAGGGCCTCTCCGAGCCAGACAAGTTCCGTGGCAGAAGTACTGCAGTCGAGTAGAGAGGACAGAAGGAGAGGCCCTTGTGCGAACTGTTTCGATTCATTTATTTTTATTTTATTTTTTCATTATAAACCATAGCAACGTTTCTTGGTGTCCCGTCGTTTCATTTGTCGACTACGTTCAAACTTTTAATGGACCTGGCTACAGGACAGAGATGTAAATCGGCATCTTTGGACATTCGCACTGTGCCATTTTTTCTCTTTCACTCGACATTGCACGACTTATTTCATTTATTTGTTTATTTATCTTTCATCGAAACAACAGCCGCGCCGAACGACGGCGTAGCTTATTAAATTAGTGCATCCACTAATACGCTGATAAAATATTTTGTTGGTTCACTTCAAAAATTGGTTAGCTCAACAATTTTTTGGTTGATCTCGCCGAAATATTTTTGAGTCATTAAAATATTTTGTTCGACCAACTGAATATTTATTTGAACGTCCCTGTCCGAATCTTAGCTGATTCAACTGTACTTTTTTATCAGTGTAATGATGTCAATAATGGAGTTAAACAAAATAAAAAAAATTGAGTTAACAATTGTTCCTAAATTTTAGGAGTGTAGCGAGTTTATTGCACTTATAAAAAATGCGGTTCAGTCGACTAAAGATTCGGACAGGTACGTTCAAATAAATATTTCAATGTCTCAAAAGTATGTTGGTGAAATCGTCGAGAAAAATTGTTGAACTAATTAATCTTTTAACTGTACCACTAAAATATTTATTTGAAAGTCCCTGCCCGAATCTTTAGGTGATTGAACCGTATTTTTTTATCAGTGTGATAATACATAACATGGAACAGTTTTTGATTCCCAACAAACTTATCGCTTTTCGCCTATATTACACATTGCCAATTGTTTTTTTAACAAATAAACAACTGTAACAAATAAAGGTTATTTTATTTTATTTCATAAAGTAATTTATATTTGGGTCACTAAAATTTGTGATCATACCGAAGTCCGATTTTACAGTGTCTATTTCATTATTTCTGTATCTTGTGAATTTGGGAGATGTAACTCACCAAACAAACTCAGACCTTTTATGCCGGGGGGATGTTTAGACATTTGCACTGTGCCATTTTTTTCCTCCCGTCAAGATTGCTCGTACCACTTATTTAAAAAAATTGTTAGTCTTAAAATATCCTAAAAGATTTATCAAAAAAAAATCGCACTGTTAACAATTGTTTCTAAACTTATTTTATTTTCTTTCATAAATTTTATCGTTCAATTAACATGTTGATCACCTAAATTCACGATCAAACCGATCTCCGATTTTCCACCGTGCGCATTTAATTATTTCCGAATCTTTTGAATTTCACAGACGCCGAATAATTCGAACGTAACTAACGCCTTTGCTTGTCCATTATTCGGTTTCTGACTCGATGCCTCTGGGAAATCTGATCCGCGCGAACTCGGCGAAAAAAGAATCCAATAAATTCACCAGCGCGCCGGTACGTCGTGTTCTTTGCTGCCTTTCCACCGGTGCTCGAATGAAGAAATGAACGGTTACCTCAGAAAAAAGAAACACATTTGTGCTACGTGTGCGCAATTTCTTTCGATTTTCCCGAAGAGTAAGCACCGATGACTCGAGTCCCCGGTGCGTTCGCCTTTCAGTTCTCCCGTCTGGAAACGGCACCGCGAAAGAGTTACCGAGAGTTCGCCTACGCTACTCCACACTCCCCTGTACATTATGTGCCCGGTGAGGTACATACCGCCGCGCACTACCTGCTCAGATGAGAATATATTATTGTACCTTATTCCGGATCCGACTCTTGGTTCTCTATAGAAAATTTACAATTTCTCACACAGCCCACGTGCACATACTTTCCGTCCGACTTGTTTACGCTCGTTCAGAAAACTCGTAAACTTTTTGGTGCTTCGCCTTCCAATGAAAGGACTTGGAAACCTTCGCCGTAAAAAAATAATAGGTATATGTATAGGACACGCGATCGAAAATTGTCTATCGTATAACGGACGCACTTTGGAAAAAAACAAATTTGCTAGAAGCTTTGACAAAATGAAATTGCATCGAGGGCGCACGTTTACATCTCTACCACTCACAACTCTACCAGAAAACATCTCTACCATATTATAACTCTAACAGAAACATATTACAAGTCTACCAGAATACATCTCTATCATATTACAACTCTACCAAAAAACACCTCTACCATGTTACAAGTCCACCAGAAAACATTTCTACCATGTTACAAATTCACCAGAAAACATCTCTACCATATTGCAAGTCTACCAGGAAAGATCTCTGCCATGTTATAACTCTAACAGAAAACATCTCTATCATATTACAAGTCTACTAGAAAACATATCTACCATATTCCAAGTCTACCAGAGAACATCTCTACCATATTCCTAGACTACCAGGAAACATCTTTACTATGTTATAACTCTAACAGAAAACATCTCGACTATGTTACAAGTCTATTAGAAAACATCTCTATCATGTTACAAGTCTACCAGAAAATATCTCTACCATGTGACAACTCTACCATGTTACAAGTCTACCAGAAAACATCTCTACCATATTCCAAGTCTACCAGAAAACATCTATACTATATTATAAGTCTACCAGGAAACATCTCTACCATATTCCAAGTCTACCAGAAAACATCTATACTATATTACAAGTCTACCAGAAAACATCTCTATCATATTACAAGTCTACTAGAAAACATCTCTATCATGTTACAAGTCTACCAGAAAATACCTCTACCATGTGACAACTCTACCAGAAAACATCTCTACCATGTTACAAGTCCACCAGAAAACATCTCCACCTTGTTACAAGTTCACCAGAAAACATCTCTACCATATTGCAAGTCTACCAGGAAACATCTCTGCCATATTACAACTCTACCAAAATCTCTACCATTTTATGAAACAAACTACCAGAGCGAACCCGTCGCTAACAACTCTACTATATAACAACTCTACCGGAATGTATAGAGTTTATTTCAAGTCCGGTAGAATTTATTTCAAGTCCGTTTTGTTTCAAGTCTGATAGAGTTTTATTTTTTTTTCAGGTACAGATTTTCTTGGACGCGTATATTCCGGTAGAGTTATTATGTGGTAGAGTTGTTGGCGACTGGTTCGCTCTGGTACAGTTTTTTTTCGTACGATGGTACAGCTTTTAACAGTGTTCCAATACGGTAGAGTTCTAATATGGTGGAGATGTTTTCTGGTAGAGTTTCGAGTTGTAGAGATGTAAATGTGCCATCGAGCGCAGCAAAACTTTTGCCCCTCCAAATAATCATCTTCTCCCTTTTACATTTACATGTTTCAAACTATTTTATTTTTTAAGTTTGTATGAAACTTTTACGAACGCCTCGAATACGCTTAGCCGTGTAAAATGCGAGTTCAAAATACGCTCGACTTGCAAAAATCCCTCACTGTTAAAAGCGCCAACACTTTTTATTGCACTTTTGGGGACGTAAAAATCTGGAAGTAAATGACGGAGCATGAAATTAGTGGTGCGGAGCGAAAATCTCGGAGTGGAAACGTCGCGGGCAAATTCGCTGCGATAAGCCCCGAAGCTCGCGGGGCGACGCGGAGAGACGCGACAATGACGTGAATTGAATAAAACGAAAATCGCACAGTGCGCTCTGGACTGTTCGTGTCTGTCGCGGATAAAGCCCGCGCCTCGACAGTCGGTTCCTTATGCTCGAAGTGAGCTCGGCGCGCTCGAGCCACCCCGGACGACTGACAGAATCCGTCCTATCGCGAATGTGCATAACGGGTTATAAATCTCCCTTGACGTTCTCCCGATATTTTCGCTGCGCTCCGTTTCGCGGGGGTTCGGGTTATCGGAAATTTTAAATATTCACAACAATGGCTCATTTAACCGTACTGCATATGCGTCGAATATCGGAACGCGCGAAACTGTTATCTGACTTTAATTTTTTATTAATTTTTTTTCTTTCACATCGAATGATTTTTTTGATCGAATTATCTTGTTCACAGGCGTATCCGAAGAGGGACATCACGAACATCGTCGAATCTTCCCACTACGTCAGGGTCGGCGGCTGGTGCAAACCCGGACGGACCAAGTGCAAGCTGTCCAGATGGGTCAAGCCTTACAGATGTCTAGGTAAAAATACATTTACTTATATATAAAGGCGATTAAAAAAAAAAAAAACAAACAAAAAATCTTGGGCTGCCTTCCGACGAAGCACTCGCGTGACGCAGTATGTAAAATAGAGTTAAAAATATGCTAAACGCAATGAAACATGGTGCAAAGTAATTTGCACAAGGCTTCCTTATTTATTACTGATTATTTGATAATTATTTGGTTCACGGATTTCTCCTTGACCAGAATTCAAATACAAAATGTGTCTTATAACTACTTAGATCTATTAGTTCCAATAGAAATGCGGTACAAAAGTAAAAAAAAAATACATCAAGATATTTAATTTCAACCAGCGTATAACATTTCATTAAGTCAAACTGTTTCATTATATATTAAATTACAATATTGCGCATTGCTTTCTCTGTGAGGAAGTTCTTTGATCGTTTTTGGCTTCCCCACAGAAGAAGCTGTGCGTCAAATTGTAATAAATGAGGAAGCCGTGTGCAAATTACTTCGCACCTTTTTTCGAAGCCTCAACAAATTTCTGGACCTTATATAATTGAAACGGTTAACATTAACCGCGCAGTTTGTTGAAGAAAATCGCTAATTGAAATTTGGGCATTTTGTCGTTTCGAGGTAACGTTTTATGTATTTTTGCCCACTGATGGCGAAACTCGAAATTGTTTTGCTTCAAGAGCCGTCGGACGAAAAATAAAAATTTTCCGAAATATTGAAGAGTTTCATATTCGCATAACATTTAAATGATTATATCAATCTTGGCCAAATGTAATACCAAATATTGGAGAGTTTCAGTCCATTTCCATGCCAAATTTGCGTTCAATATCTCAATTTTTACTCGAATCATAGTTTTTCGTAATATTTACAAAAAAAAAATCTATTCCATCAAAACTAACCGTTTTGATAGATTTTAACCAAATTCAATACCAAAGGTCTTCAATAAAAATACAATATTTGCGTGCAGTTTTAGGAAGTTAGCCCAAAATTTACGCAAGTTGGAGCTCGATCAGAAAGTCTTCAAAAAAATTCAAAATCGCGTAAAATCTCCGATCAGGCCTCAATCTTTTTGAAAATTGCACTGAATGAAGAGACGTGACCACTCCAATAGTGCACCAAATTTCAACGCGCTGTCTCAAACCGTTTCAGTCACACACACACAACCGCCCACTGGCGAAATATCTTATTTCTCAACGTTTTCGATTATTTTGAGTACTCTGACATTAAAATCTCAAAAAGTTTTTTTTTACCGAAACATAACTTCCTCCATGAGGAAGCAAAAAATGGTAAATCGCTTCTCTCAGCATGTAAAAAACAGCCTAAAGGAAGCGCCACGTAGGGCCGGTATCGGCACAGCGTCGGCCAGTGTTCGCCCAGCGTTGGCCAGCACTGGTCCCGCGTTATTCCCGACCGCGTATCGCCGTGGGCTGATAAGTTCCAAGCCCTCTCCTCCAAGCTTCTGAGAATGTTTTTATGTTCGCTTTTAAAACTAATTTTACATAACTTCCACACAGTGTTTCGGATAACGGTGTATCCGAGCTCGATCGGAAACAATGGAGGCTCCGAACAAAAAGCGCCGTGAAGGGGCTACATCGATATATAAGTTGGGAAAAAAAAATCTTAGTCGGAAAACGAGTTGATTCTCCGGGCTGGAAGGGAACGTAATTCCTCGACACAATGCTCTGGAAGAGTCTCTTTCACGAACAGCTCGGTTCCTCGCCGTCTACCGAACGGCTACGAGCGCTGACGCTCGGCATGAGCCGTCCTGAAAAGGCGTTTCGGACCAGTCGAAGCTTCCTCCTTTATCTCAACGCTCCCTCGGACTTTTCCATCCTTTCATCGCCCGCTTCTCATTATTTTTTTTTTTTATTTTTTTTTTTGCTCATTGTCATTTTTTACTCGATTTAGCACAGTGGCGCCCGAAGAGACTGCTGGAGTGGCACGCGGGACGAAGTAAGAAAAATCCCACGGATTGAAATTCGCGAGCCGGCGGATGGAAGCGTCAATGAAACCAGTCTGGCGATGTTCGCCGGAGTTTATTCAATTACGGAGCGCTTTGATCGTATTTCGCCGGCGCTGGTCCATTAACGTGGCCTTTACCGTCGGTCGACAACATTATCGGCGCTCCGCGCTACGTGGTATTTGTGCGTGCGCGCTGCTCCTCTCGCAGTCAATTATGCTGAAAGGATGAAATTATTGGGAGAGATGACGGACGACGTTCGAGCTGGTGAAACAAGAGACTAAATTCCGTTCGTTTGCAGATTTTCAGTTTAAAAAAATATGATTATTATCCACCGGAAATCTCCGAGTTTCAGCCAAGCTTAGGAAGTAGCGATAGAATTCGATCCAGTGATTTTTTACGGGGCAACTTTAAGGCGATGCTGAAAACGTATTTTTTTACTCTTTAGTTTGTCTTTTTTACCGACGGAACTCGGCGATTTCTTAGTATCAATGGAGAATCATTAATATGCTGGGCATGTGCGTCAAATCGTGCAGAGCTATAATATTGACATAAACGCTCCGACGAGTCGAATTTTCATTAACAACGTACAAGGAATTAAGAAAATCGGTAAAACAGGGGATTTCATAGAATCGACTTTACATCATCAATATGCTAATATGTTTAAAATTTTAGAGGATTGTAATACTAGCGATACACGCTTCGGGGTGGACTTGAATTTTGTTTAAAACGTTAAAGAAATTAAGAAAATCGAATATTGTAGATTGTCGCGAAATCTACAATACTTTTGCGTATTTGTGTGTGCGCGCTGCTTCTCTCGCAGTCAATCATGCTGAAAGCATGAAATTATTGGGAGACGTTCGAGCTGGTGAAACAAGAGACTAAATTCCGTTCCTTTGCAGATTTTCAGTTTAAAAAAATATGATTACTATCCACCGGAAATCTCCGAGTTTCCGCTAAGCTTGGGAAGTAGCGATAGAATTCGATACAGTGATTTTTTACGTGGCAACTTTAAGGTAATGCTGAAACCGTATTTTTTACTCTTCAGTTTGTCTTTTTTACCGACGGAACTAGGCGATTTCTTAGTATCAATGTAGAATCATTAATATGCTGGGCAAATAAATATTTTACTTAATCTTAATAAACGATACCCGTCAAATAATTTTTTTTTGGGTGTACGAGAACGGTAATCTATGCGCAGTAATTCGGCAGTTCACTGTTCTCATCATTTTCCCAAGAAATAAACGGCCAGGGAGATTATTGGGTTGCGAAATTGCAGCTACCTCTCCCACACTCATAGCGGTTACACTTCACCTTAATGAAAATTCGACTGCACGGCGAAGCGTTTATGTCAATATTATAGCCCTGCCCGATTTGAGTCATATGCGTGTAGGATATTAATAATTCTAAATTGAAACTAAGAAATAGCCTAGTTTCAGTTTATGACACTTCGAAGCAGCTCTTTCACTTTAAGCGTGCAAAATCATAAGGATAAACAAGAAGGAACGAGAGTCGCACTTTGTGACCCTCCGAATGCGCGCTACCCATTTGCTGCATATTAAATGGTGGAGGAGGCGACTATGCTACACTGAGAAAAATAAATGGTTGAATTAAGCAAATGTGCGGTGACATACGTTTGAAGCTGTTTTTGTTGGTATATCAAAAATGTTTGTTTCAGTCGACAAATTTCGAATAAATTGAAGCAAATAATCGTTTAACAAAACAATGCTTTATTCGTATCAAACAAATCACAGCTTTGAACGTATGTCACCGCGACTTTTGGTTAATCCAACCATTTTTTTTCTCAGTTTAGAAGTAATTAATGTTTCATTAATGGAACATTAATGTACTTTTATTGTAAAATAAAAATACGAGATATACAAATTAGAAATCTTTTGCCTGGAATTTTCAAAAGTTTCCATTAAAAATACAAATTTTACTGTAAAATTGCAACACACATGTGTTTGAAATTTCAGAAATAGTTTATGTAAATATATTATATATTATATGTAAATATATAATATATAAATATTATATATAATATAATCTATCAGAAATAGTTTATGTAAATATATTATATATTACATATTATTTTAAAAAATGTTTTCTAAAAATCCGACGAGTGTGTCGGTTGATGCTAGGTGACATTAAACCGCGGCTGCTCATTGGCTGCATATCAAACGGTCGGGGACGCCGATTATGCTAGAATTACTCCTGTGATAAATTGGGGGTGTGTAGGAAACGGGGCCCTTTACGTGAATGAGTAAAAACGGGTCCAACATCCCCTTACCCGAATAGAAATTTTCGAGCGTTACATCAGGCCCTGATGGGGTCCTGAAAAGGCCTTATTAGGCCCGATGTAACGCTCGACAATTACTACTCGGATTTTTTTTTATATATATATTTTTTATATTAAAAAAAATGTTCAGCAGTAATCCTACGAGTGTGTCGGGTGATGCTGGGTGACATTAAACCGCGGCTCGTGATCCGACGCCCCCGTGCGTTCGTGCACATGAGGCGCGGCTCGGCCTGCGGGTCTTTTCAATGACTCTCTGTAGCGATGGCTCCGTTCGCTTCGCTACCGGCCATTCTGCGATATGCGATTTGCCGTTGGCAACGCGTATATATCGACGCTAAAAAATCCCTAGGTTTGATGCAAAAAGCTGCACGGGATTCTTCCATCGAATTTCGAACCGTCAAGCGCGCAATCCATCGGGTTACGCTGTACGAATTGATGGAACGGAAAATATTGCACGAGAATTTGATTTCGACTATCAGAAACAGAGTTGTAAATAAAAATGTTTGGTTTTCTTCGATCCAAAAATACTCGTTGCGACTCAAATGTGGAAGTTTCGACATCGCCCGTCCGCGATTCTCATTGGTCGGTCCCGAAAATAAATTGCCCTGCTCTAGTCGGATGATGGCCGATGAAAATTTAGGGAAAACACTCAACGAATAGGCGGACAGTGCGTTATGTCACGACCAGATCGATCCGTGCATTTAAACGCATGCAAACATCCTATGACTCGACTATTTATTTATTTATTTATTTATTTATTTATTTATTTATTTATTTATTTATTTATTTATTTATTTATTTATTTATTTATTTATTTATTTATTTATTTATTTATTTATTTATTTATTTATTTATTTATTTATTTATTTATACAAATGGGCCGAGTCCAATTACTACGAAGCGATGTTTTTATACCTGAATAACCGTATGACGGACGTATTATCGTCCATAACCGATGGAAGACAAAATATTGCGCGAGCATTCGATTTCTTTATGTATGTATTGATTTATTTATACAAACGGGCCGAGCCCATTTACCGTAGAACGAAACTATTATCGCTTATAATCGCACCAAAGATATAAACACACTAAAAATGGAAAGAGCAATGAATAATAATACTAACTATTAGAGACAAAGTGGCAAATGAAAACGTTGGTTTTCATCGGTCCAACAAGACACTTGTTGTGAGGACAATGAGGAAGTTTGGACATCGCGCGTCCTCGATTCTCATTGGTCGTGGCCGAAAATAAATTGCTATACTGTAGTCGGATGGTGAACGATGGAAATGCCGAAAGGCACTCAACGAACACGCGAACAGTGCGTTATGTCACGACCAGATGGATCCGTGCATTTAAACGCATGCAAATATCCTACAACAAAAATTGCCCATAAACTATGGAAGTCAAAATATTGCGCGAGCATTCGATTTATTTATTTATTTATTTATTTATTTATTTATACAAATGGGCCGAGCCCATTGACCATATGACGTATACTTATTATTTGTACATAGCTTTTTGAGCTGAGTAATAGGTCCATTATGAATTGTCCATAAACGATTCAGTATCAACACAGAAAAAAAAAGAAAAAAATTGCACATGACTCTTATGTATTACCGTTCTTCCCATATGAGAAATTTCGTTGTTCGATTTTGGCTTCCTCATGGAGGAAGCTGTAATCAACTTACAATACAATTATAACAATTTAAAAAAAAGTTACACTTAAAAAATAATAAATTTATCGTATATATATACAAAAATTACGTGCACATACATCCGGATACCCGGTAAAAAAAATATTATTGCGAAAATTGTACACTAACTATAACTTCCTCCATGACGAAGCCAAAATCGAACAATGAAATTTCTCGTACAGGAAGTTACGCGCAAAACAGTAAAACGTGAGGAATTCGTGCATATTTTTACAAACCGAATTTTTACCCGCCGAACGAGTGTTGCAAACTTGGCTTTTCGAGCGAAATAATAGTTCACGTTAATTTTTATAGAGGAGTTACAGACAATGTCTATCACATAATTCACTGGAATTCCGCGGTTTCGAGAGCACACACGTATGCACGTTATAACCAGGGACAATACGTACGTCGGAGCATACTGAAACTGACAATAGGCAAGAGGGCGAAAAACTCGATTCCGCGGTGCTTCGAAGCGTCGCGAAGCCCGACATCCGTAACGAAATAGGTGCAAGCGCGTTCACCCCATCTCTTTACTTTTTTTTTTTTTTTTTTTCTCTACTGTCGGGGACGGCAGAATGCTGTGGCCGCAGGCAGCTTTCACACACCTGCGCACACATCCATACATAGCCACATAGTTATAGACGGATAAAGGGGAAACGGGGGAAGAAATGATTTTTCGATGTTTTCCTCCCTCAGTACGTCGCGTTCTGTCGAACGCGTAATGCTGCGAAACTCTCCACAACGCTCTTGTTATTTGTTTTCTTGAAAAATAAATATATATATGTATGAGATTTATATATATATGTATATAAATATAATATATATAAACTCCCCACCATTTCGTGCCTTGTCTGACTCTTCGCGTGTTGAATCGGGCTAGCGACTTTTTATAGGACTGAAGTAACTCTCAAAAGCACTCATATTTTTATTAGATTTTGTTTGCAAATTGTTTATAATTATTCATGATGAAAAAAACTAACTTACTGATCGCCACGGTTTGGATACCTTTAAAAAATCTGAAAAATCATGTTTCACCGTTCGTCATTTTTTTTTTTTTTTTTTTTTTTTTTTACAAGAAAACAGTGAAAAACATTAGCAAAAAGGTCAGTCGATTATGGGCTATCGGTTGACCATTTATATATGCAACTCTGCATTTTCGGCAATTTTTGCAGATTTTTCCGGAGTTGAAATAAAAACTTCGGAAAAATCTGAAGAAATCTGAAATGGTAGTGAATGCCCCACATATATATATATACACCTTTTTTACCAACGGTACTCGTTCCACGAGTACTCAAAGCTTGTCCTTTAATCGTTTTCAACAAGCCCCGGAAATGCTTTGCCCCCTCATCGTCGGAAAACCCACCACTTCACCGAAATTAATTCAACATTGCTATGGAGAGAAATCGATCGGTTCTCCACTTATTTAGTGGGCATTAATTTCATTTCCATTATTCCATTTTATTATTTATTTTTTAATTCTTTTCTTTATTTTTTAATTTTGATCGATAAACAGAAAATATGTTCATTCCAATAAATCATACGAAAGGCTGTAAATGGTCCCTTTTTTCCCTTTTCTTTTCCTACAGCGCACGTGCACTCTTTCACCCTTCTGTATTTTTTTGCTCTCGTCGTCTCTGGATATCGTTATTTCCTCCTTATATACTTCTACGTGCGCACGTTGCAGTGCTCCGTACCATTTTCATCGGAAAGTTCGTTGCTCGGCTTTCGCGAAGCTCGGTGTACGATTTCATCGAGCCACGTGACGTGACTTAAGGGCCCTTTATATCGTCCAACCACCTCGTCTGCCATTTGCACTGAGACCGCGAAACAGGGACGTCGAGTTGATTCAAGACTCGAGCTCACCGCACGTCGCTCTCACTCGCTTTCGCTTGCCCGGGCAGCTCGCTCGAAGGAATATAAGCTAGTTGGCTCGGGTTTCCTTGCAACAGTACCTGGCACAATTATCCACACGTCGATAAATTTATTAGCTCGAAAATGATTCACTAAGCAAAATTCACCATGAATTTTGTGACTTTCTGCACATTTTTCCCATATTAAAAAAAATCAAAATCAATTTAGAAAATTCAAAAAAATTCATACGTATTCAGAAAAGTGAACGAATTATTTTCATCGAAAAAAAGTTAGGTTTCCGGAAGATTTGTTGAACAATTTTATTCTTCATCAATTTTTGTTAATAACATTTTGGAATGATCGTTATGCAAAATTGATATTTTCCACATCTTCAATATGCTTGATTTTTTTTAAAGATTCTTGATCTAGAAGCACTCTAAAAAATGTTATGAAATTTACAACACGTTTAATATACAAAGTTATATGAAATATACAACCCAAGTATATGAAATTAGAATTCATATACATTGTATTTGAATTTTTATAATTTAATATTAAATGCAATACCTGTGTATTACAATTACCAGTGACGGCATTGAAAATCCAGACATCCGTATATGAAAATTATTTTATTGTTACAAATATTATACAAATAATGTTGTTTTTAATATATCGGTAACGCGATATTCTTATATAAGTGTGAATGAAATTTCATATACTGTATATGCATAAAACTTCTTTATACATTTATGAATTTCCGAACAGGATTTTTTTACAGTGAGTGTTTGCAATTCCCTCTAATTTCCCTGAAACTTATGCGAACCGAACACTATTAGCAAAGACTACCTCAATAAAATTGGTTACAATGCATATATCTTCAGGGCCATGTAAATTGTAATTATCACAACACCATCGTACATTAAAAGCAACCGAGTCAGCCAATAAAAAAATCGTTCTTTAATTAATTTTACATCTAATAATCTCGACGAACAACGCAATAAAAAAAAATATATATAAATAAAGCGCCTCATTGAATCGGCCCTATATACATAGGTAGACTTAATTGAGCTCGAAAAGAGTTCTCAAGGAATAATTTAAAATTGAGATGGAATCATTAGGCGCATCAAAGAGTCATACCGTGGAGAAACTCTCTGCCCGCCGTAGATTTATCCTTCCCCGGCACAAACCTCTACTCACCAGTTAAAAAAGTACCGCGAAACCTTTTAAGATCATTTAAGTCTATACAGCCGGCGTCTTATCAACGAGCCGTTGATGCCTTGATTATCTCGTTTCGGTATAAAACGAAGCTAACGAAACTCCGCCGGCTTCGTTTATATTTTTTTTTTTGCTCGAAACCACTTATCCATCGAGCTTAGTGAGAGTTGAGCAAAACGAACATCTTATTATTTTTTATTATTATCATATTTATGATAAAGCGCATGGAAAGTTTAAGTGGAGTGCTTCGCATTGTTTCTAGTGGGTATTCATGGAGTAGAACAAAGTAGGTTTTGACCCGTCGTTTCTAGTGGTTTTGGCTATAGCGTGGAATTGTTAAAACACACTTCAAGCTTGCAGTTGTACGATGTTTTAAATGCAATTTATTTTTTCTTCGCTTGTTCTGTGTTTTTTTTTTTTTCGGGGTTACCCAAAAAACACAATCGAGAAAACAGAAATACAACAGCGCATTGTTTCGGACGATGGTGAATGGAATAGTCGACCGCCTACCGCAGGCGAGGGGAATTTACATCCCGCTTGCACCTCCGATCCGCCAAATCTTGCGTGTCCGGAAAATCGGATTTTCAACGCAGCTGCGATCGATTCGAACAAGTTCCACCTGAATTCTCCTTTTTTATTTCAACACTCGGTATACGAAACGCATCATGTAATTCCCAATCAAACGCCGTTCCGGTCATTCCGGCTAACAAAAAATCCGATTCATTTTTTCCAAC
>JAPYZC010007474.1:0-11564 GCA_030522665.1 Ichneumoninae sp. A BG-2022a | reverse complement strand
TTGAAAAAATTTATGTGGCTTCTAGAAAATCAATGAATTCATTTGAAAAGAGAAAAAAAAGGTTTTTCTAATTATTTGTTGAACAATTTTTTTGTTTAGTAATTTGTTAGTAACTTTTTGATATTATTATTATGCGAAATGAATGTTGTTGGCACCTTTAATACAGTTGTTTTTTTTCATATTTTTATACCATTAGGAAGTGTTCAAATTCTCACTGAATCTCACTTTTGACTGGGAATGTACGTGTGAAGCATCCTTAATCCGAACGAGCTCCGGTCAGAATTGGTTCGGATAATCGAGGTTCTACTGTAATAAAAATTTATTCAAAAGTCTTTAACGAACCATCGGTGATTTGTAAAGCACCGAGTGGAGTGTCATGAGTCCCTTGATCCTCAAGTGCGTGATGCTCTGAGGTGGTATTCTATGATTGAAAAACGTATATTCGGTGTCGTTTATGTAGATTCTGTAGCCACGATCCTCGCAGACGATTTTAAGGGTAAAATCGGAGCCTGCCTTGAGAGGACTTCCACCGGTTCTCTCCTCATCGCCCCACTGTCCATTCTGATAAATATTTCGCACAATGATATTCTCCTGGAAGCGCGGATTGAAGTGGAGAGCAATGTCGTGAGTGTCGCTCGCTCCCTTATGTCGAAGCATCGTCGTCATGTGACAAACGAGATTGAACGCCAGCCTTAAAAAAAAATTAAAAAGTATATTGTCATGATTGCTATTTTTATTTTTTTTATTTTTTCTTTATAATTTTAGTGGATTTTACCTGTCCGCGTCGTCGTAAACGCACACCGATATGTGAAGAGCACTGCCGGGCTTGAAACCGTTTTGTAGAATACTCTCGAACGGCAACTGCTTGCCAGCGGTGTCCAGTTCTTGCGAATAAAGTCCCTCCAGATATTGATTCGCCTAAGACAGTCGGAGAATTTTTTTTCTTTCTTTACTACTCAATGTTCCCATTTAATCTTATACATGTCTTTTAGAAAATTGCACCAATTTTCAAGAATTCAGTCGAAAAATGAGATTTTTAATCCGGAAGCGATAATCCGATACGACGTTACTTCCGGTCGAAAAATTAGATTTTCAAACCGGAGGTGACGTCTTTTCGGTAAATATATGGAAATCGAACTTTTCGGTTTCTAAGTTCCACTGTCCATAGCGAGGACGCGACGCGCCAAAACCCACAAAACCTGCTAGTGAGTTTATATTTTATCTTCACTTCTATGTAAAGCAATTGTATTATTTCCTTTACCTCGGCTATTACAGGATCGTACACGAAAACGTCTCCCAGGGCAGTGGTAGCCCAGATGGAATTGGGACCCGGTCTTCCGTACACATTGTTCATTTTGCACGAGACTGAACAGAAAGAAAAATTAAAGATAAGGGCACATTTTTACTACGCGACAAATGTTGTTTTTCTTTTCGATTTTTTTTTTACCGGAAGTTATGTGACCCATCCAATCTTCCATCTCCGTGTCGCTTGCGAATTGAAGCCTCAGAACTTTGGATCTCGGCAGACGCGGTGTGTGAATCGCCAATCTCGGATTGCCGGGCTCGCTACAGCAAACGACGCAAACTATCTCCGATATGGGAAACTGCATCTGTGATTGATAACATTGTCAATTATCAAATTTTCTACTATCAAATTTTCTTCTATCAAATTTTCTTCTATCAAATTTTCTTCTATCAAATTTTCTTCTATCAAATTTTCTTCTATCAAATTTTCTTCTATCAAATTTTCTACTATTAAATTTTTTATTATCAAATTTTCGACTATCAAATTTTCATCTATCAAATATTCTACTATTAAATTTTCTACTATCAAATTTTCTACTGTCAAATTTTCTACTATCAAATTTTCTACTATCAAATTTTCTACTATTAAATTTTCTATTATCAAATTATCAATATTTCAATGTCGCTCGTAAATCTTAATGTGAAGTAAAAAATGTCAATCGGGTGATTCGAGTGTACAACTAAAATAAAAATACACGCGATTTACCATCGTAGTAGCGCCGTCCGAATTGAGTATCGTAAGCGTGCCGGAATCGAGTGTCCCGCTGTCGCTGCTTATCCACTCGAGTTCGATAACGCAGTCTTCGTAAACGGGGCTGCCCTTCAGTTTGCATCTAGCGTCACCGTTTTTTACCCACGAAGATCTCTCGATGGCCTTCTCGCATCTTGAAAGATCGAAGTCGCCGATGTTCATGCGATTTTTCAGTTCTTCGAGAATATGTATTCGCCATGGCTCGACGACTTCGCCCTGCGCCGTCGTGTGCTGTCCGTCCGCGATCCTTTATTTGAAGAAAAAAAGTTGAAAATTGGAATCCAAAAAGGGCAAAGAAAACTTGACGATATTGTCGTAGAAAAAAAAAAATCGAACATTTGAAATTTTGAAAATTGAAATAAATTCGACTTTATCTGAAGAAAGTCGTTAGGAAAAAAAAAATTGATCTCCAAAGAATCAAGACGAAATTTTCCATTACCACTTCGGAGGATTGGTCGGATCGACGAAGCACGCACCGGCTTCGACCTTCGACCACGAGACATCGCACTCGGCCCAGTACACACCGGCGATGCTCTCGTCCTCCCCGTAAACCCCCGAATCTCCGGTCAAGTCGGGATCGAAAACACTGCCGTCAGTTTCCGGATGAGCTTCGACGCCGACCATCGAACCTACCGAATGCACGGGACTCCAGGCGGCTGGATTTACCTGCAAGTCATTCAATCGACCAGCTATTTCACTTTTTTCTAACATATTTATCAGTAACAAAAATTATATTTTTCCTTGTCGATATTAATGTTTTTTTAGGGGTAAATGTTTTTATTTTTCTAAGTGCAATTTTTACCTTCACTGTGCCAACCATTCCTTTTCCAGACACAACTATGGACTCGCCGCTCTGCGACAATGACTCGTTCGATATCGTTATGTTGGCCACGCTGGCTTCCGTCAAGTCGCTCATTTCCGCCGAATTTCCAGATCTGACGAGCAAAAAATAAATAAATAAATATTTTTTAAAAGTCAAACAAACGTTGATTTTATAAAAAGTATTGGTGAAAAATGTAATTGCCGATTTTTCTCTTCGTTATTGTAAATTTCCTGAAAAGACGTCTGTTGAGCTGCGGGTGGTGTGCCGTCGTTCGTTTTCTGCCAGAGTTTCAGGGACGTCGGTGTTGGTGCCGAGCGCGATTGTTCCTCCCAGTCTCTGATCAGAGCCGTGCCCTCACTGGTGCTGTGAGGCCGGTTCTGTTAAAACGAACAGTGGTATTAATGTACGAGAAGAGAACTACGTATTTATTTTATTTTTTTCTTATCAGTTTGTGGATACTCACCAAAGAGCTCCAGCTCTGGTGTCGCTGCTGCTGAGGCGTTCCGCACATGCTGTGCCTGTTGCTCGACGACAGACTCGCATTGCTACTGGCTCTGCTCAATTGAAGCGGAACGTTTATCAAACGCCATTTCTTGCCCGTTAATTCGGATCTCGTTATACCGTTGCGATAGTACAAACATCTGTCCTCGTAGCCGATCGCCCACACCTTGAGAAACGAAAGCAAAAAATCAGTCTTTAAAGAGTCCTACTATGTGCCAGTATGTAATATCAAAAGATTTATGAAAATCATAAAATATTTTCTGTCCTCCAAGTGTGTATTTGTAGTACAAAAATACTTTTTAGTACTTCAAGTACTTTTTTTTACGATTTTAAACACAAAGTACAAGTACTTTTTGAGCACATGCTCGCATTTCGAATACTCGATGAGTACCATGACATCCTTTTTCTATTAATGTATGATTATGTATATAAACTTTTTAATAAATATAACTTTAACGAGCATTTTATTAATAATTTAATAAAAAAACTTTCCATTATAAAAAAAGAAATTGTTCAAAAACACGAATTACGAAAATTGCAATTTGCGATTTTTTACAACGAGGAAGCCGTATGGAAATTACTTTGCACCTTTTTTTTTAGGTCTAGATGACGTTTAACGGTACGATCGTAACTACTTGAGAAATACTTCAGGTTCTTGTGATACTTTGTACTTTGTGCTTGAAGAATTTATTGGTATTTTGTCCAGCACCGTTATCAAGCCCTACTGTACGTTGATATATAAAATCAAAAGGTCGACAAAAATCATAAAATATTTTTGTTCCGTCATCGTTAAAGGACATTTTTCCGCTAAAATATTATATCATTGCCATGAATTAATTAGCCGCTTAATTACTTGATCGTTCGGAGCAACGGAGACCAGAGCCATTTTGCTGAGCATTTCGACCCATCCCGTGCCGGTGGACAATTGCTCGCACACACCGCTCATCTCGCCTTTGATACCTTTGCGAAACCACACGCTGCCCTCGTGAGTCACCGCCCAAACGGCGTCGTTCCCGACGCTCACTTGAACGAGACGAAGGTCCGCCTGCGGCGGTTCCACCTCCGACCAGTCGTCGCCTGCGATTCCACGTACAAAAAAAATTACATAAAATTTTCGTTTCTCGACGAAATTAAATTCAAGATCCACGTTGAGTGCCCATTTACCCATTGGATTTTCTCTCGTTACGCCGATCCGAACGACCGCCTTGCCGTTCATCAGAACCGCCCAAACGAGACCCGAGACTCCGACGCTTATCTGGCAAACTTCGTAGCCCGTTGCCAACTTTATTGAGCTCCATCTCTGACCCTCCGGCGACGTCGAACTCACGCCCACTCTGAACATCACCTGGAATTTAATTTTTTTAATTTTTTTTTTTCTTACATATTATGTGGTAAAAATTTGAGATCGCGACGAAATTATGGAACATTTTTATAATCACCCTTCCGTGAGCCGTTACCGCCCAAACTACGAGACTTCCGGGACTTCCGCCGGGAATCTGATTGCCTCCGATCGCGACATCGATGAAAGGTTCCTGTAACATTATTTATTTCGAGTATGAAACATCGTTCTCGGTTTTACATACTCGCAGGAAAAATTGCGAGTTCGGGCGGAAAAAAAATTGCAGACTCATCGGAGACTCTCTGGAGACAAACAAGGTGCAACGTCACGGGTCTTCCTCGTTGAACTGTGTTTCTACGGAGCTCGATGTGACGCGAATAACAAGCTAAACATCGGCAGAAAAAAAATAGAGGCGCAGCGCGAAATTGGTAGAAATTAAAGTAAAAAGATGAATAAAACGCTGAAGAATTTAAGTCGAAGCCTCGTTGGAAATAGAAATATATTATAGTAAATAATATTCTAAATGTAAAGATTCGCACCATGAAAAATATTGTCGAAAAATATAAAATTCGTAGTAAAAGAAGAATCGTTAACGTAATCGGAAATAATAATCGTTTCACCTTTGTAGCGTCTTTGTGGAGCGGGGCGATGGCGCACCAAGAATTCATAGCGCTGTACCGGCGATATCGCACCCACTTGCGTCTTCTCACGCACGATTTCCATTGCTTCTTCGTCGAGTACGTTGCCGGAAAATCCACCGCGTACGTCCAACCCTAACGGATCGTACAATTTGTAAAATCATTTTTTAATAAAGCTCATTCTTCACTCCGAAAAAAGAAAATCACATCGTTGCAAAAAACGATTTTTCGTTAAACAGAAAAAAAAATTAAACTAACGAGAATTACATCGTGATGCAAAGGCGAAAATCCATACCGTACGTCCAACCCTGACGAATCGTATAGTTGTATAATTATTTTAAAAAAAAAAGGACATTCCTCAGTCAGAAAAGAAAAGAAAATTACATCATTGTGAAACACGTTTTCTTCGTTGAGATAAAAAAAAGCAAAAATGTATTTAAAAGTTTATGAAAAAGAGAAATAATGTAAAATAATGAATAATAATTAATTTTTATATATTATATACTGTTACACATGCTACAAGCTATATCTGTGAAATTTTGTCTGAACTGTAAAAACTCTAAACGTAAAAGGGTTCGTCCCATAAATAAATAAATAAATAAAATTACATCGTGATCCAAAGGCTGTCCATCCAGGGTAGTCTCGATGAGCCAGTCTCCCTCCCACTGCCAGGCCATCGACGGGAGTTTGACTTTGTCCCTGGAGCGATCGACGCTGCCGTCCTGGTTTGAAAAATTGTATCTGTCCGTGGGCAGGAGCCTTCCACTGAACCCTTCCAGGGGCAGCCATCGCTGAAACCATCGACTTCGTTAAAAACGGCAAAACACCAATTTTGCATATCAGTCCCAAAAAACATATTCGCTACAAAATGGATTTAAAAAATCTCAAAAAAAAAAAAAAAAATTGGGAGAAACGTTCAACACTTTAAGACTGCGGTTTTAAACCAAATTCTTCGCTTCGAGTAATTTAGCAACATACTAGTCAAAGGTTTACCATTTTGTTTTCTACTTCAAGTAACTATTTTCTTTCTAGCGCACAAAGTGTGAAATATTTTCTTGTTTTCTTTTTCTTTACGCACAAGCATAAAAGATCTAATAACTTGTTAAAATGTAAAAAGGGAGTCTGGCCATCCACTACCGTAAATAAATAAAAAAAAATTGAGCTCCAAAAAAAAAAGATTGTTACTTCGTTCTCGTAAGTCTCCTCCTTGATCCTAATCGGAATGTCCAGGCCATGGACGTGCACGTAGACCTGGCGGTCTCCGCCGATGGCCCACATGAAGTGCGGCACGGCGCTCAGCTGTTTGAACTCCAGACCGAGGTACATGAACTCTCGCCACATGCTGCCCGACGTCGACAGGCCGAAGACTCGGCCCTCGTTGTTGATGGCGTAGAGGTAAGAGCTCGGCATCTCGAGGCGCTGAGGCTGCGTAATCACAATTGTTATGCGATGAATCATCGGCGAGAGATACGATTTTTTTTTTAATGCGGTTTAATTTGGGCGGAATTAAATGTAACGGAAAATTAGTCTATACTCACGATACGGATAAATAATTATGTTTTTTATCGAGCTCTCCTCGGAGCTGAGACTCCAAAATTTTCGTCTATTTTTTTCTTGGTTTTTCTCGGCTTATCGGAGTTTTTTTTATTCTTTTTCACTGCTTCTCTCAAACGATCGGAAACAGTGCGTCCCGGAGATTCCACATTTCGGCGATGCCGCACGTGAGTGGGTTTTTTTTTGGGCAAGATTTTATGTTTTTTTTTTTTTTTTGACTGAATATAAATCCCGTGTCGGACGGTGTTTTTTTGAAAATTGATTTTGTCGCTTGGAGGTTGAGTCTCACCCGAGGTCTTTGGCACCGAGCGACCTCGCACCGACTGACGAGCGAAGCTCTCGCTGTAACACACAGTTTAAGGGGAAGCGAAATATCGCGGTCGGCAATGAAAACTGTGATGAACTTTTCTCGAGGGTGCTAATTTTTTTTGCGGAAAGAGCAAAAAAACGAGCCGCATGCGCACGGTAATTTCGCATCCGGCAGGAATTCATTTTTTTCTCCAAAAAATCAGCTGCGTTGATTAAAGTTAATTTGAAAATTGCAACTGTTTCTCTCGCACGCAGAGTTGTTTCAATTCGCCGTAAAAAAAAAAAAATCTCGCGGTTGGATCGAACAGAATGGATTTACCATAAAGGGGAAGTTAAACAGCTCATTTTTTTTTTTGAGGAAAAGATTAATTCGGGCCGGATGCGAAATTACGCATCCGGCGCGAATTTGTTTTTTCCTCAAAAAAATTAGCACCTTTGAGAAAAGATCATTACAGTTTTCATTACCGACCGCAATATTTCAGGTGATGTGACACACACGTAACAATGCTCCGATGGTAACAAATCGCTTTCCCTATTTTCTCCGTGACGGTTGATTCTTCGACCAAAATCAAATTAGGTTCTTGTAGGCAATAGATATAAGTATGAAAACCTAATTTGCTTTTGCTCGTCGGATCAATCGTTTTGGAGAAAATAGGGAAGGCGATTTTGTTACCGACTGAGTCTGTGCCACATGCCCTTAATTTTTAGACATAGGATAACTTATAGTTATTATTCGGGCGGACTTATGTACCCCATTCGGATGACTTTTTCATACCAGATGTCTTTTTGCCACTTTTGGGAAGACATCTGGTACGAAAAAGTCATCCGAATGGGTTACGCCCGAAACTTACGCTATGTCCAAAAGTTAACTTTTGGATATAGCCCGCATATCGGACTGTTTTTTCAAAAACTGATTTTATCGCTCGAACGTTGACTTTCAGCCGAGGTCTTCGTCACCTCGCGACCTCGCACGGCCCGACTCGCGAAGCTCCCGAAGCGGCCAGCGGATGAATAAAACATCCACAATCTCCTATCGATAACGGGCGCCCCGTCCTTTTATTATTTTTTGCGCCTTTTATTCGCGTCGTGCGCGCGAGGCGAACGAGCGGGCGATTGTGGCGCCAAAGTAACAATCCGCGCGCACCGCCGAGCCGCTTTTTCCGGCGGCGAGAGGGAGAGGTGAGAGTTTCGTTGAGAGCGTTCAGAGCGCTTTACCGTACACGAGAGCGTGCCAAAGAATCTCCCTCGCAAATTGGCGAGCCTCGAAGCAGTCGCGGCGCGTTCCTCCGAGGCTTTTATCGCAAACGATCGAGTTCGACCGCTGGACTCGACGCGTTTCTTCACGCTCCGCAACTCGCGAATCTTCGTCGCTATCGCCGATTAACGACGCCAGTTCGGATTATCAATTTTGAGGAAGAGTCGAAGAATAAAAAAAACATCGACGCGGCACACACCACTGGGACATGCCAATCGGCGTTTGTATCGACAATGGACGCTCTCTGATCGCCTCGAGGCTTCGTCGAGACCGTTCCGCGGCGACGACACCGCCGTTTATTCGTCGCTGAGGGATTTAAGGTTCGTTCTAAAAAAAAAACAAAAAATATCTCCGATATTTATCCACGGGGACATCGGGTCGCGGAATCGTCGCGAAAAAAAGATAACCTGGAAAGTGGCCGATCGAGCGTAGAGAAAATATTTCGAAAAAGGGACGGCAGTTGTGTACCTGCCGTAGGGATCTGGCGTCCCCTTGCATCGGCCAATTAGATGACACCCTTTTCCCGCCGTACTTTAAATTTTGTCTTTAGGTATGAGAAACTCTTTTTTTGTTTTTGTTTTTTTTTACAGTCCTCGTCCGTCCGATATTACCTGCTCTCGAGTTCACTCGACGATTCATGTTTTTCTCGATAAATGGGTTTTTTAAATATTTTTTTGTACTCCGGTAATTCATTCTCGGGGCTTGTTTGCTTTGTTTTTTTACAGTTTTTTTCGTACTTCTGAAATTGTAGACTTCAGGGTTGACTCGATAGTTAAGGTTTTTCTCAATAAGTAGGTCTAATTTTTTTTTTTTTTTGTATTCCGGGAATTCATTTTTTTGTTCTTTTTTTTAATTTGTTTCTTAAGTTTTTTTGTCTGCTAAAAATTACGGAGTTCCGGGTTGACTCCACAATGATTATTTTTCTCAATGAATATATATATATTTTTTTAAATATTTTGGTAATTAATTTTGTATTCTTCTTTTTACAGTATTTTCGTCCGTCCACAGTTCTCGGTTTCTGGGTTGACTCGATAGTCAATATTTTTAAAAATTGTTGTATATTGGTAATTAATTTTTTGTTCTTTTTTTTTAGAGGCGCAAAGAAATACGTCAGGATGAGTAGCGCGGTGGCCAATGGCTCCGGCGACGCCGGCAGCAAGAAGAAGACCATAGAGGGCATTTACCAGAAGAAGTCGCAGCTGGAGCACATTCTTCTGAGACCCGATTCGTACATCGGCTCTGTCGAACCTGTGACGGAGCTCATGTGGATATACGACAAGGAGAAGGACGTCATGGTGCAGAAAGAGATTAAATATGTTCCCGGGTTATATAAGATATTTGATGAAATATTGGTCAACGCGGCGGACAACAAGCAGCGTGATGCCAAGATGGATTGCATCAAGATAGACATCGACGCGTAAGAATTTTTCTATATTGTGCCGCCTTCTGAGCTGCACAGATATTATTTTTATTGATTATTTTCATGAATTATTTTTATTGATTATTTTCATGAATTATTTTGATTGATTATTTTCATGAATTATTTTTATTGATTATTTTCATTAATTATTTTTACTGATTATTTTCGTTGATTATTATGATTGATTCAGAGCTGGGCAGTACTTGAAGTACGCAAGTGCTTTTTCGTACTTGCAGTACTTTTTCAGTACACGTTTGCATTGCTGTGATTGTCGGACTAAACTTTTCGATAAGTACAATTTTACCGAAAATCTTCCAAAGCAAGTTGCGGAGCACAGTCGCGATATACGGACGGTTGTATGTACTTGATGTGGCGATCGACGCGACGCGTGCTGTCTTAACTACAAATATACACCAAGGACATGTAAACACACGGCAAAACCCGCCGTGAAACTCAAAACACAACAGAACCGAACTCACGACACTATGCCACGCATTTTTGTCTGACTAAGAGTTATGATTTCAGAATTGTTGCGAAAAGTATTTGGAAAAAGCAATTGAGGAATACTCTAAGTACACAAATATTTGAAAAATACTTCAAGTACAAAAATATTTGAAAAAAACTTCAAGTACAAAAATATTTGAAAAAAACTTCAAGTACAAAAATATTTGAAAAAAACTTCAAGTATAAAAAGTACCTGATACGTTGAATGGAAAAAGTATTTAATACTTCAAATGTAAAAAGTACTTGATATTTCATGTGCTTGTACTACTTTGTACTTGAAGTATTTTTCCGGACTTTGCCCAGTTCAGTTATTGATTATTTTATTAACTGATTTCTCATTGTACAAAAGTCGTTATTGATACATCGTCCATTTTTGTCCTGAAAACAACATTGAATCGACAAATAAAGTAAATTTTCTTTGGCTCCAATGAATATGTTGTCACGTGCATTTTGTATAAAGATGTGTGTAAAAAAAACTCTTCGATTTTTTTTTTTTTTTAATTGAAGCACAAACATACTCGGTTGCCCGTTCATACCTGAGAATTATTTGGTTCGGTCGGCTTAAAAATGCACCGAACGCTTGAATCGTGAACCATTTATCGCATGCAAAACGTTTTTGTTTTTATCTAGAAGGTACGATTGGTTTTTTTTTACAGCGAGAACAATACGATATCCGTGTGGAACAACGGCAAGGGAATACCGGTGGCGATCCACAAGGAGGAAAATATGTTCGTGCCGACGATGATATTCGGACACCTGTTGACGTCGTCGAACTACGACGACGAGGAGGAGAAAGTAACGGGCGGTAGGAACGGATACGGCGCGAAGCTTTGCAACATCTTCAGTCACCGTTTCACTGTCGAAACTGCGTCGAAAGAATATAAAAAGAGTCTCAAACAGGTGAGACCGTGGATTCGATTACAGTAGAGAACGAAAGACAATGCGACGTTCCTTGCGCACTCGGGAACATTCTCCCTAAGAGCAACTTGCAAACAAATCGTACACAGATATAAATCATGACCGATTAACAAAAAGACGCAGACAAACTAACTGAATTAAAACTAAACCATGGTGGCCGCGGTCAGGGAAAACCGGGAAAAGTCAGGGAAACAAAAACTTGGTCAGGGAATCAGGGAAAAGTCAGGGAATTTCAAAATTGGTCAGG
>JAPYZC010007473.1:0-18250 GCA_030522665.1 Ichneumoninae sp. A BG-2022a | reverse complement strand
TCGGACAAGGTCGAAAAACTGAGCAGAAAAGCCTGATGTATCCGATAGGGCGAATTCGGGCATCCAAAAATTATTGGAAAATGACGTTTTGCCCCGTTGTCCCATTTTGTCCCGCTCTATCCTATATATATATATATATATATATATATATATATATATATTTATTTATATCAACTTAATTAAGCGCAGTAGCATTTATTTTTGGCAGACACAAACAACGATTTTATTCTTTACTACTCGCCGAATTTGTTTACTAGCAAATCAGCGATCGATCTAACCGATAACAATTTCACCGATAATTTCGACAAATATTAATTTGCAGGTTGGTTATTTTCAGACAGTTTTTCGAGTGCGTTAATAATGATCCGCCAGATGTCCCGTTTACGATAGACCGGGCGTGAGTGGATACACGTGAGCTGTCGTTGTTTCCTAATGAAACTCCCTGCCGCGAAGAGGAAAACAATCTGAAAGTACAACGGCATAATTCGTGTCTCGAATGGACGAGTAGGGTGCGTTGTTTGGGCCCGAACGATAAAAATGATGCGAAATTCCCAAATACGAGTGCACGTCTCATTAGGTATCTTCGAATAGCTCGAAGAAATTGTCAACTCCTCTTTTATAACCGAGTGTGCGATACACGATACACAGTCGAGCAACTCATTTGATTTATGGCCACACTGTATATCAACTGCTGCAGCCTATAACCAACGGTAGCGCGCATTCGTTACAAACATTGTCACCGTTCGGCCTCGATGTTATGCAGCGGACGTGTATATTCCAGGCTCTACGTGTGCGCGCGAGGCAGATCATAAATCGTCGTTCGCGTCTTGCCGAGAATATCTCTCGCGAATACACATTGAAATTCATGCATGTAGATGCGATTGCGCTCGGGAACGATCTCTTCATGAAGTGTGGTCATCGAGCACGCTCGCGGGTCAAGCGAATCGAAGAGTGCGACTTCACCTTTGGACCCCCGGCTCATCCTCTCTCCGTCTTTCTATCCATAATATACTTGTTTCTTCTTCTACCGTTACGCACGATGCGCGAAGAGCCTTGCGTGTACTATTAGCTTGATTATTACCCAGGCGTAACGTTCAGCCGTCCCGTATCTCTGCCGTACACGAGACCTTCCACGTTGGGGGAGAAACCGATTTTTCGTTGTATTGCTATTTCTCGAGTTCTCACATCCATCCAGATATATATATTTTTTTATTATTTCAACTAACAAAAAAGATTCATAATTAAAGATCAATTGAACCTTAATTGAAGATTAATTTTTTAAAACTGATTATTATTACTTTATTTTAAAAAATTAGTGGTATCAATTAAAAGGTTTATCTTACTTCCTCATAGAGGAAACTTTGTTTTCGTGAAAACAAAAAAACAAAAAAATCGAGATTTTATTGAAAACGTGTTCAGAATGTTCCAAAACATCTGCACTGTGAGAAGGATCTAGTAAAAACTACCAATCATCTATGAAAAATTACCATAGCACATAGTAGTAAAAAGTCTCAGATTTTCCTTGAACTTTTATCATAATATCAACGAAAAATTCTTATAAATCCGGTACTTCTCACCATAGGTGACGCCCTAGTTCCCTACTACTATGCTCTACGGTAATATCTCTCCTTCTCTCAATGTGTGAATCATATTTTTTTTAAATATCTGGGGGCGTGCGTGCGTGCGTGCGTGCGTGCGTGCGTGCGTGCGTGCGTGCGTGTGTCTGTCTCAGACCATAAAAATTTAAATTCTCATAACTCGAGACCGATCCCTATTTTTTTGTTTTATCGCAATTAGGTCGTACAGCCTTCTGGGATTTTTGACACATGTGTTTGAGCGTTTGTGAGCCTTCGTTGTTACAAAAATTTAATCGCTTTTTCCATTGTCTACGTTGCAACGAATATGGCATCGGGTTTTAAAAAATTAATATTTATTTAATTTATGTTGTTGTTAAAAAAAAAATTGTTTTTCATCAGCCGTGACGTAAAAGCTTCTCGGTTGCACCCGAGCTCGCCGTTTAGGTCGAGCCTCGTCGAGCAAAGGCCACGATCTTAATTTATGCGTAATCGGGTCGCGCCTCGATTTATTTGTTTTATATAGATGCACACAGTGAGAGTGCCGGTAATTGGCCACTGACAGCTGGGTAACTCGGTCGCCTCGCGCTAGCGACTCTCCTCGTAGCTGTGTCTACCGCAGGCTCTCTATCGCTTCTACATTATTCATGACACGACCCGGCACAGCCACCGGCATCGCCGTTCCGACTATGCGTATCTCGTGCGAGCCGATGTAGTGCCCATTCGATCGGTGATCCTGATTTTCTCTGGTGTTCGTAAATTCAACGATCGACGAGCCAGCAGTACGCGCAAGTTGGAGTTCATTGCTAAAATTCTGCTTCATACTACCTGCAACGTTCCCCAATGGAAATTGCTATCCTTGCATACACAAATATTGAAATTACATGCAGAACTCCTCATTGAGGAAGCTTTGTTTTCATGAAAAAAACAATTCGACATTTTTATGAAAACGTGTTCAGAATGTTCCAAAACATCTGAAATCACTGAAAATCACATTTAGACCACCAAAGTGAAGCGCGACGTCGGGGTATTTTTGGTTCTGAACCTGAATAGGCCCGTCGTTTTGCATAAAAGTCAAACACGACATTGACATTGAAAAAAGTTTAAAATCGACATTTTCATATCGCTTTCTCATAGAAGAAGCTTTACGAATGAAGGAACATTATAAAAAATGTCAATGTCGAACATTTTTTTAATCTATCCGACGAATAACTTTATGACCAAGTACCAAATTTGCGTGACATTTTTTGAGATTCATTAGTTGTAACTCTACGAATACACATTGGCTCAAATTACCTCTTTAATTATGTCGGCATTTCTTTATTTTCAATTTTAAGATTTTTGTAAATTATCATTTAAATATATATATATATATATATATATCTTAGTATTTATTTTTGTAGAAAAAAAAACGTTTTTGTTATCGTGAAACGTGCTTGAATTCGGGGTCGGAATGAGGGTCAGAGGTTTGGCATGGCTCCGCTTATTACGTTTTGTCTTTTGAGAGCTCCGCGTCGAGACGCGACATATGACAGCTCGTCCGGACCTTGTCCGAAGCTTTGACCGTTTTCCCGACAAGACCCAAGGCCAAGGTGTTGGGATGCAAACGCCAGGGACCAAAATAGAAAATCGACTCCCGCTAAGTTTTACACACCGTATCTCCAAGACTGTAGCGCGCGGTCCAATGACCATATCGGGCCTCTGATATGTCATGAAAAACTTCTTCATGAGCATAAGAAAATGCGAAAAAAAAAAATCTTATTTCGTTCCGCGATATTGTGCATATTTTCATATCTCCGAGCCATAGACGAAACGAAACGTTCCGGGATTGTTTTATCGTTCGGTAGTTAGTGACTATAATAAATATTCGGAGAAATTGAGTCTCGGCTGAGGAATTAGTGTATCCTGGTGGATGAGGGTGAGACGATGACAATGTTTTTCTGCCTTGCCACGAACGCTTTTCACGCTAGACGTACTGGAAGTAGAATATACTGTACAGCTGTACATTGATACGGAAGATTCATTCTGCGCTGATGAAAAATAAGCAGCGCGTGCGCACGCCCACGTGCTCGCGAGGAGCCGTCGGCATTTGTCAATCGGCACAATCCGTTCGTCGGTGTCGGCTCTTTGTGTTACGGCTCTCTCGCTATTTCTACGACGCCTTTTCCCCGTGACTCAGCGTACGAGCTTTGCGCTGACTGAGACATTTATGCCCGTCCTCAAAGAACGACCAACAACGGTAAATTATAATTGTACGCAGGATTTGAGCGTCAATGTGGCATCCCTATTTTCAGGGACGGTGAGTCGTTGAAGGATACATTTTTTTAACTACCGAACATCAAGAAGATTTTTCACCCTGGATAGGTATTTTTAGGTTCGATTGTAGTGAAATCGAAACGCCAGATATGGTCCAGTGCCAAACATTATTTCTTCAAAATTTAGAGGGTTTATTTTGGTTGATTTTTTTTTTTCGCTTTTTATACCGCCGAGTGTATGTTGACAGGTGTAGAATCGATACACCAACAAAATGCAATTGGCACGCGCAACGATACGAGATACCCCGAGTCCGTTTTTAGTGTGCGCGAAACTTTTACAACAGTGTGTAAATCTCGTTACACCGAAACACTCGGCCCTGCACGCGATATCACTCGTGCGAATTTGTCCGTTATTAAAAAGTAGGTCGTCGACGGACAGCCCCGAAACGACGAAGCCGTCGTCTGACTCCGTCGACAAGGTGCGCACACCAAAAAGCTTCGGAATGTTGTATTAATTAACCGAGAGCCGGAGGAAAAACTCGGCGTCGAAGTATGGAGAAGGAACAGCGCGAATGGGAGGGGGGACTTGAGGCCTCTCCAAGTGGAAACAACACGACGATCGTCGACAAGTCAACCAGAAGACATGACTCTTCGTTTTTTTTTCTTCTTTTTATTGCTTCGAACTTACCGCTCGAGAGTAACGTCTCCATATTTGCATAAAAAATACATTGACTCTCAACACCGATATCCCTGACCAGTAAAGTAGAGAGCTCGACATTTTTTTTTTTGCCTAACGCTAATTGATCTTGCAAGCAAAAAAAAAATTTTAAATCGCCAATACGCTCTCGAGTATTTAATTATTTTTTCATCACTCGTTGCGGAAATGGCCACTTTTCCGCTCGCTTCGCGTGCGTAAGACCGCCATTTTCGCACCTTGTGATGAAAAATTTCGTACATCCCTCGTGCGAAACACTTTTTCTAACTCGTGTGATTAAATCTCAAACTCACACTCGTTGGAAAAACGTTTTTCGCCCTCGTGGAGTAATGTACTATTTCGTGCAGGTGAAGCGATGAAAAATGTTCTTTTCTTCTCAGACAGATTAAAATAGATTAAGGGGATTGTTTTTTTTTAAACATTTTTTTTCTGCTCGAAAGCTCGTTTTATCGGGGCGAAATCGTATTACAATAGGCAGTTGTGAGGTATTAGCGTGTAGTACACTGCGTTTAGAACCGTCGCTATAGGGTGGTCCGAACAACGGCAGGCGCGTTGTTCTAGACATGTTAGTACACTGCCGCGAAGGATGTGTGTATCGTAAACGTGCAGGGGTATCAAGCGAGAGCCCCGCTTCACGGACAAAGAGCCATTAAATACGCGAACGGTGAATCGAGCACTTGGTCCGACCAAACTGGTGAGGCAATTTTGCGGACTGCCGACAGCGGAGCGACGACTAGCTCGTGCCGAAGTACATCGGTGTGGAACACATAGGATTTGATGTTTGTTGTTGTTGTTGTTGTTTTTTTTCTCATACGACAGATACATTTAGCTAAGCTCTTTTTATACCTTTGTAAAAACAAAGTTCCAGTGGGCTCCAGGACCAAGGTCGATGGTTCGTTAGAAATTATTGTTGCCACACCTACATGTAATCACCGTCTTGGTGGTTGCATGTCTGTTACGTACTTTAAAGATCTCCCGATAACCATTGTAACATGTTTTAAATAAATACGCATTTTTACTACTACTGGAAAGTCTGTTATTCAGAAAGAAGTAAACTTGTTGGTATTTTTTATAACCAACATTGCAAACATGAGTGATTTTCATGCGTATTTTCAAACAACCATTTCTTTGCTTTGCAATGGCATCGCGGAAAAACTCGGGCGCCTATCGTGTTCTACTGCAAGGAATACATAAGATGATGTATATTGCGGGATTTTTATTTATATTTTCATAATTTTTTATTACTATTTATTTATATTATTTAATACGCGATTGCGGGCCAATAAAAACATGACTATCATTAAATTGGGATGATTATATATTAGGATAGTTTTTTTTAATTATTTATTCAGCTCCCAAAAAAAGTCTGGTCCGCACATCAGTTTGATCTGACGTCAATCCGGACCCGAAGGGTATCGAAAAAAAAACACAATATAAAACGTTCGTCATAAAAGATAGAATGTATTTCCAACAGCTAACTCCAAGAGCGGCATTCACCCGTTTTTTTGTTAATTCGTAGTATATGGTCAATAACCGGGACGTCCACCTTAATGCCGATACCCCGCACAGCCAAGATCGTTCCATTCTCCACTATATTTCTACTTCGCCCGCTTTTGAACTCTCCAGGCAGCAGTTCCAATGGTGGTACGCTTGATTTATTCCCGACCGATTCCGTGTCTGCGCGTTCTCTGTGCTTACATTCATCCATTATCGACGAGATATTCCAACTCCACTCTCGTATACGTGTTCCTATACCTATACGTTACTGCACACTTATGTTACCGGGGAAGGCAGTGTATACACACGTTCCAACGTGCGCCGCAACTTTAGCCAGATGAGAATTATCGTGAGCGATAACCTTCGTAAACATAAAACCTATACCGGGAATACCGGCTGAGGGGGGAATAGCATAAGGCGAGTGAAAGCTTCTCGGGTCAATTGGATTCTCTCTGGAACCTCAAAATTTGTCACGGGTCGTCTGACCCCTTGTGTATTGTCTCGTCTCGTATCGTCTTCTCTCCTCTGTACACATTCGGATAAAATGTATGCAAATTTTATCCTCGTCCAACAATCATCCGCCAAAGAAATATTGTTTTTATAATAATAATTATTATTATTATAAAATCAATATCTCTAAAATAATCATAACGGTGGTGTTGTTATTATTGTTGTTGTTGTTGTTGTTGTTGGATGTGCGTTACGGTGAGAAAAAAGTAGAGCCATGTTTAATTGGCGAAAAGGTGTTTAGATCCGATTACATTGACCTCATATAATACGTCCGTTGGTGGAGTTTCGGTTACGCTGTCTGAATCTCGTTCCTAGCCGTACAATATACGTTATGTGTCCGCTTATATGTTTCCTCGTTCCGAACGTCGTAGCCTCTCGCTCTTTGTTCCACTTGGTTTGACCGAGCTTGGCTCGCGTCCCGAGAGAGCTCTTTTGGTTAGTTCGTTCCCCCGACGAGAGGTCATACCGCCCGAGTGTAACATTTCCCCCCCCCCCCCCCCCCCCCCCCCGCCGATACCCTCTCACGGTCCATCAGGTCATTACTATCCAATGGGTAATTATTGTCCTTCCGGCGAACAGATAAATGTATTCCTGACAACCGGGAGCTGAACTCGTTAAGAAACTAGCGAGAAACTGAATAAGAAATCGATTACTAGTTAAGGTACCCGTTCTATTTTTTTTTAAAGTGGAACTTCTTTACAGACGTGTATTGCCCTCTCATGGTAGAATAAGTTGCGTTACTGTCACACCTTTAATGCGTTACCCGTTACCCGTTACGCGTTACGCTTTATACAGATTTCATAGTAGGGAAGGCACGTTATTGGGGATCCGGTAACGCATTACGCATAATGCATTTTCCGTTGTCTACGTGAACTACAGAAAGACAATAATTACTTCCGTAAAATGTTTCCACTCCGTAAATGAAGGCCATTTTTACAGAGACGTTTTTTATTTGTCTGGTCATTTTATCGGGAAATACACTAGCCGGATTTTAACGATTGTGTACACGCCATTGAATAATCGTGTCGATGAATCCGCCGTTCAGCCGAACCGTAGTTGACTCTCCGTACAGCAGAGCACGAGCCGCAAACTCGCCGGCAAAAGTAATCGCGAAACAGTGTATACATGTTACTACACTGCGAGACTTGAAAGGAAAAAAAAAATCATCTCCTCAAGTATCACGTACATCCAACGCAGTAGGTACGTACATGTGTACTACCGTCGCGCCGAGTCTATACTTTGCCCGGGAATAGCCCGCGTCGCAATAGACCCCGACAGCCATAGAGCACTCCTGCCGCTCGCGGCAAGCGAACCGACTCGAGGATTTCTCATGCTTCACTGGCTCATTATCTTTTCCAGTTATCCGCGCTAACCTCTTTTTTCCTCCTCTTCTTCATCTCGACGGTTTCCACCGCTCACCACTTCGCAGTGTCAATTTTATCGTCGTGTACAGTACGAATATAGCGTAATCGCCTTCAGCCTACTCCAATTTATTCCGCTCTGTCGTTTTCCTCGTTCTCGCTTGTCCGCACAAGCGAGAAAGAGGACACACACACACACACACACGTACGTATACACAGAAATAGATGCGTATGCGCTTATAGTCGTTCCATCTACATGTACAGCAAATGATGATCGCTGTGATTGTCTCGCTCCGTAACAATAGCGCGCGGTATCTCTCTATAGGCACGAGGGTAATACCCGCCATGGTCGAGAGTGTAAGAGCTCGGAACTAGAGGCTGCCCATTGCTACTGCCGCTGCTGCTGTTGGTGACTAACCATCAATACTATAAGGCAAATCAAAACGTCTCTGAATAGATCGACAGATCCGACGCGACGAATTCGTCGAACTGTATTGCTTCTCGAACTTAATAACCAATCACCTCGATCCGATTATAAATATATACGTACGTATTGTGTGTAGACGCCGTGGTACACCTACACGTAGAGTCGTCGTCCAGGTATACGTAACAAATAAGTGGCAGTCAGGTAGGCCACGTCGCGCGAACTCGATTGTGACAAAGTGCCTTCGTTATTATGACATCGGTGAGAAACATTCCCGCGACGGTTAAACTCAATGTCCAACTTGTTTTCTAGCTCGAGGGGGAAAAAAGCACGAGCAATCTTCGTAATCGCTTCTCAAATGCGTGAAACGTAGTCCGTTGAGATGTGTCTTCGTTTTGTTTTCTCTTGTATATATCTGTATCCAACTTCTCTCCTCGACGCGCCGTCGAATTTATCGTCGAACAATTAAAACTCGACTTAACAATTAAGAGCGTCCCCGTCTCCCCGTACAACATTCTATATATATACATACATACATACATACATACATACATACATACATACATACATACGCACACACACCCTTTCGCCTCGCAATATTTCCCTGATCTAATTTTCCTCCGGGATTCGTAGTCCGAAGTAGGAGCAGTTTCAAAGTCGGAAGCGGGAGGGTGAAGGGGGGGCTTTTCTCTCGGCACTTCTCTGTCGGCTGCCAGCCGGGGTGTAGGGTGTGCTCGACAGGGGTGGCGGCCCCGCACGAGAGGAACGGAGAACAGCGTCGAAGGAAAAGCGAAAGGAAGCGAGACAGCGTGAACGGAATGAAGTACAGTCCCTCGACGTTCCCGCGGCAGCGAGCGGCAGAGGGGGAGGGGGAGGGGGGGGGGGCGTGAGAGAGAGAGAGAGAGGGAGGGAGAGAGAGAGAGAGAGAGAGAGAGAGAGAGAGAGAGAGAGAGAGAGAGAGAGAGAGAGAGACGCTTCAGTGTGTACAAGAAAAACATGTGCGAAACAGAGAATAAGAGAATCGGCGGATACGAATGGATGGGAGGAAGAGAGAGCAGCGAAAAGGAAAGAAGAGAAAAGCGACAAACAATAGAGCCAATAGAGTAGAGGAGGATGAAGAGAGCGCGCGAGGTGAGTCTCTCTCGTTGTGTCCGTGCGGAGTCTACTGATGTCGAGGAATACGACTACCAGCGGGGCAACGGCAGTGGCGAGACTACGAGAGCGAAGAGCAGGTAGATGGTAGAGAATCCTCGGGTTCCCGAGTCCGCCCGAGTGAGAGAGGGACGACGAGAACTCGTCGGCACTGGCGTAGAAGACAGTGGAAATTTTCAACCTCCCTGTATGTCTCGAGGCAAATTTTTCAGTCGTATTATTTTAGGTCGACACGCACGAGCGTTAAAATCTAATTAATTAATCTGTCCGATAGTTCATTCGCCGATTGTTAAGGGTTCATTGGATCCGGGAACTTGAGGATTTCGGGTGATAAAGAGTGTCGTTCAGTCTGTCAGTGTCGAGGCCGTGCCGAGTGCCATCGATTTTCACGCCATTGGTCGGAGTCCCGCGCGTTGTACGTATACGAGAGGCGGCGTGGCGAGACGGGGAAACGAGATAGAGCGAGAAGAATGGGTAGGGCGGTCGGCGGCGCGGCGGTGAGAAGAAGGGGGGGGGGGAGAGCCACACCGCGTTGCTTCAGTAAACGCCAAGCGGTCGGCCTGTTGGGCGGCGTGGCGAGCTTTACGAGGATTGTATTAGAACGGCTTTAATTTATCGGTGATCGACGCCTCGGTTCAACCCGGCGCTTCTTCGGTTGTGACAATCTTTCTCTCTCTCTCTCTCTTTCTCTCTCTCTCTCTCTATCTATATCTCCCTTTCTCTTTCTCTTTCTCTGTCTCCGCCTCTTCCCTACTCCCCTTACCCCGCACTCGTTAGTTCTGAACGCACGCGCACACACACGCTAGTCGGTGCCTGTCGAAAACGAGAAAGGTGCAAAAACCGTGGACGCGCATGGACGCGTCGCTGCAAAGTTTCACGTTTGTGTGTACCGTGATTAGCGTTGTTAATATACAATACATCTTCGACGAAAGAATTTAGTGAGGATAGTTGTAGAGTACAAATACGAGGAGACGCGAACCCGACGCAGAGAAGTGGATACGAAGATACGGGCAAGAAATAAAGAGTGAGAGAATATCGTGACGCGGGTGAAGCCAAGCGTGCTTGCCAGTTTCGTTCTGAATTGTGTTCGTGCCTCAACGGGTTAATGTGTATGTGTGTGTGTGTGTGTGTCTCTCTCTCTCGCTCTCTCCACGTGATTACTCAGTGGCTTTGAAGGGTTTCGTGTAACAGTGTTGTTGTTACAGTGCTTCGAGGCTCTCGTACTGAGAACTTGACGCTACGAAATTCACGGGATTTTTATTGGTAACAATCGTCATCGTTGAACGCCACTGGGGATTTTTCTATGCGAGAATAACGCGACATGGAAATCCAGGATTCAGAGGTTAGGAGGTTACGACGATGAACTGCAAATCCGACAAGGTGACTCTTTTTTTTTTATCTGTCCTATTTTAACACAGGATTTCGAAGAATTTTAACGGTCCCACTAATTTTCTCTTATCGTTGTTGTAATTGTTTTTATTAACTCGTGGACGAATTATTAGTCAAAACGTTTATTTATTGCATGGGAAAACTGTGTGAGTTGTACACATATATTCTTTGAACCGCATACAGACACAATATTTGTTCTATTCGTGTTCAATCTGTAGTCGGCAAATGCATCGAACGAAAAATGTTTTTATTTCGTTTACACGATCTCAGTAATTCCTTAGTTTTTTTCTTTTCGTTTGCCGGCTCTGCCATCGATGTCGAACCTCGGACCCTCTAAAGCACAAACTCACGGTTCCCGTGAGTCGTTTCTTCTTCTCCTTTTCCTTCTCCTTCTCCTTCTCCTTCTCCTTCTCCTTCTCCTTCTTCTCCTCTCGGTATCCGGTGGGCCGCGCGGGACGTAGAGTCCTCTCGACCACGCAAGCTACAAGAAGACGAGTCAGCGGCAGCAGATTTTCATTGCGCATATGCGCGCGCGCGCGCGCGCACGACCGCCGGACGGTGAGCGACCGGCGCGCATATCGTGCGGTGTGTGCGCAGTGTGTTTCGTCCGGCGCTTTCTTATCCGCGCTCCACGGATCCTCCTTCCCTCCATAGTCCGCAGTTGGTTTTCTCCATCTCACCCGCTCGCACCAGACCTCCTGGAGACTACCGCCCGAGCGAGCGAGATAAAACGAAAGCCACATTGGATTACCTACCACTCGCGGACAAAGGATATGTAACGCGCTCCTTGGCTTCTCTCCGAACACATATTGGCCCCTCTTGAATGCACCACGCTCGCTCTATACATGCCCGCACTAAACAACTATATATATATATATATATATATATATATATCTATCTCGATTTACCGTACACACCTCTAATACTACCGCACTCGACTGAGTGTACATGAGTTTTATATACAACAACCGAGAGATACAACTACTGTAATACAGCAACTACCCAGTTCTCCCAGAAGCAACGCTTTTACGCCCATTTCATTGTTTGGTTCATGCGTTCATTGTACAGTTTATTATATTTTAAGAATTTCTTTTCATATATTTTTCTTGGAGCGTTTTTTTTTGTTCTATTCGCCTTTTTCGGTCTTGACAATCTTCTGTTTGATGCATATCAGTTCAGTCTCGACGAACCGTTTCCAGAGTATAAAAACCGAAGCAGAATTCGTATGGAGCCACGGGGTATTTTCATTATCTTTCGCACGAGATTCACCTTCATTTCACCTTTATTCACTTTGTCAGCGAGAGCGAAATTTCGGAGAATTTTTGGGGAGCAACTTGGACTTGAGAGGGCAAAAGATATCGACCTATAATTTTCAATACACTTTTCTATAAATATAAATACAATTTTAAAAAACAAAAAATTAAAATATAGAAAAAAAAAAAAATTAAAAAAAAAAAAAAAAAAAAAAAAAAATAATGAAATATTTTTTATGACTTTCAGGATAATTTATGTTCTCTTGAAAACTTATTCGATTTATAAAAAAAAAAAAATTATAAAATGCTATTATGATTGCAGATAATCAATAAATTTAGTTAATGATTAAAGAAAATAGTAACCGAATATTGAGAAAAGAAACATTTCCGCGAAATCCAATTTGCAATGAGTCTTTGTCTAGCATTTTTTTCAACATTCAGCAACGGATTTTAGCGACGGCATCGGATCCCGGGCCGGCTTTGGAAAGTCCGACCTCGTGTTGCCGTAGGCTCGACGGCCTCGAAAGAAATGGCGTCTTCGGGAGAGGGGGACTCTGGGTATAACGACCGTCATTACCGAAAGGCCCCGAGTGAGACGGAGCAAGGCACTACCCAGTGTCTTTATTGCCCATAGCCGAACATCATTTTTTTTCTCCACTATACGAATCGACAAAGGACGTGACAAAAATCGTGATAGGTTTCGATTGTAATTACTACGAGGCACGCGATACGGGTTTGGCACATGAATTTCTACGGGTAAATGGAACTAGGTGTAATATCGATTGTTGCCGTATTGTCGTCGTCGACGTCGACAACAATACGGCGTTCGGTAATAGGATCAATCGTGGCATGAACATCTGCGAACCCGTTGTCGACATATAACGCTCGAACGAACCCTAGACAGAGACCCCGGAAAAATATTCCACCTCGAGCCTCTACATTTTTTTCGCCTATACTATTTTTTCCCTCTCGCTTTTTTGGCTCTTGTGGCCGCCGGAACGTGAAGCTACTTACCATATGCCGGCTCGCCGCTCGACATAATGTCGCCGCTCGACATTTTCGGTACAACCAGCGGTCCCACCGGCACAGCTGCAGGGCTTGGTAAAACTCACGCCTTCCTCAGTTTCAGCAGCAGAGAAACAGCACGAATGAGTTTCAAAGTCCTGTCCATGAGCTTTTCCCTCTCGCTACCCACGCTCTAACGAAACTTTAATCTCGGATACCAGCCCCAAACCTCTCCGGTGAGCGCGGAAAAACTTTCGTTCCAACAGTTTCATACTTTCTCGTTATAGCAGGATGATTTCTTTTTTCAACAGTTGATGTCTATGCCTCTTTGTGGCAGGGGATATTCTTTATTATTCATTTTTAGGAGAAATTTTTATACTCGTGAAAACTTAATTAATCTGTTGGCTTTGGTGTCTCGAGAGGAATTTGCGGAAATGGCGGGGTTAAGGTTTCCTTTCAATTGTTAAATATGAACTATATGGCAAATTGTTGCTTCTGAGATCTCAAATTTTAACTTTTTCGCAAATTTTTATAACCAATATCGCAAAAAATGAATGTTTTCGCATTTTTTTTTTTAAACGATCTTTGCTTCTCCATAGAATCGCGGGAAAACTCAGGTGCATATGATGTTTTACGGTATTATTTAACGGTATTTTAACATAATCATTTTTCTTTGGCTTTCTCATGAAAGTTGAAAATTGACATTTTCATATCGTTGCTTCATAAAAATTGAAAACTGAAATTATGCCAATAAAGGAACATTGTGAGAAAGTGATATGGAAATAAAAAAATGTTCAACTTTTGAATTTCAGTAATTGGTAACCTTTGTAAATCCAAATAAGTCAAATTTTTATTTTCATACCGACGAAAATTCGATAAAACGAGGCGACTCTCAAAGACCCACTGGAGATACTATTGTCCATTTTTTCCGAGTCTCATACTTTATTTTTGGTCTCTGATCTTTTAATTTCTTTCTTACCCCGCAAAGTAAACATGGGTATTCGCTCGAGGGTCATTATTTTTTCTCGAGTGTTCCCAGGCAATCAATGGCTCTGAGGCCAACTTTTCATATTCTAAAGCTTTATTATAGCATAGTTCGTTAGTACTGTAGCTCTAAGAGTGTTATTTGTATAGAGAACACTTCTGACACGTTTCTCCTTGACGACGGGAGCAGATGGGATACAGGGGGAGAGTGAGAGAGACGGAGAGAATTGAAATGCATTACAGGACGCCGATCGCCCCTATTTCCCACCCCTCTTCATTCCACTTGGCTCCCGAGCTCTTCACCCTCGCGGTGTAACCTCTCTCTTCATCTTTCTCTCGAGTACAACTTCCCCGCGAGACTCAGAGTGCATAATTTATTTTTCACGTATATCGGGATCTTCCCATTAACACTGGCCCTACTCTAACCCCTCTCTATCCGCGATCCTTCATCAAGGGTCAAGACGCAAAAATAGAAAACAAGAAAAACAATTACTTCCAGTCATAAAATTTTTTGGAGATTCGGTCTCATTGCAACTTTGCAACTTTCAAATTGGAACTTCATCGTGCAGACTTAGCAGACGAGGCAGTCGATGGGTGGGTTTTTTTTTCCCCAATTTGGGAAAGCTAATCGCATGTCGAGGTTTTTTTGTTTTGTTTATTAATCGTCCAGAGTCGATGGCCACTCATGTGGCTGTCGTCGGAAGTACAGCCTTCTCCCGGCCTCGAGTGTGTACAAAAGTCGTTGGCCCGGAAAGGTGCGTGCACGGGCCGTGTAATACATGCTATACACATGCCGCACGCGTGCCTGAGTTTCTTCGTGCAGCGCTCGATTATAGTTATACCACTACTGTAATCTCCATATGCGCTACCCGCGAGTTATATTTCTCTCATGGAACTTTACGTACGAAAAATATAACCGTTCATGATATTGTGCAAAAATTAGTCAAATTAATATATTTCTAAGGTCGATCTCAATAGTTCGTTTCAATGTTAAACTAAAAAGATCAAGTACAAAATTCACCTATTAAAAATGAAAAACAGAAAAACGACATGACTAGAAATTTGTGAAGATAATCGTAACTGGTTTTATCAATTTATTATTCGATTAGCTGTAAAAATATATATATACATATATATATATACATATATAATAAAAGTTTGATATATGAGATATATTTTTTGAGGAATATTTTCACATCCCATGCAGAGAAATAGTTGAGCCATCATAGATTAAAGTTTTCGACTCCGGAATAAATATCGTACATTTTTTTCCGCTCCATTGCCCGTTACATCGAGTTTACTTTATGGGCTATCGCCTGAAAGCGGTACACTTACACGAGTGTTGTGTGCGAGGGTCATCGATTAACGGTGCGATTTCGATCTGGAACGTCAGCGAGCGCGCGCACCGTCCGGTCGAGGGTTCACGACTTTGCCTTACAGGGCCCCATCAGGCTAACAGCAGTTTGTTCCTCTCGCCCTTCCATGAATTCTCCAGGTGCAATGCGCTTCGAAAGTTTGGCCCTCGCATTCGATAATTGTCGAGAGAGCACGAGTGAATGCCAATTCCATTGTCACAGCTCTCTCATAGTATTTTGTCTAACAATAACCAGAAAGCATCGAACGTTTCATCGGCACGATCGGTAGCAATTCAGAACGTTTAACTACGAAATTCTATCGACAGAAAATAAAAAGCAAAAACAATTTGCAGGAAGACTTTGAAACAACGAACAATATTAAACATTAAATGATCGAGCGACAACCATCAAATGAACATTTCGTTAAAATAGTTCAAAACCCGGCTTGGTTAAAACGAAAACACGAAAAAAACAATTCGTGTGAAGCGATTACTCCGTAAAAAGTACGATGATATTGTTTTATTAACATCGGTGCGAAGCAAAAACTCCTAATTGCAACGATCCGTGTTGCCCCCAACCCGCGGTTGTTTTACATGCTCAAAAAAGGCACGAAAAGAAAATGAACAAGTCCTCATCCAATCGCGCTACATTCGTACGATCACATCGGAGCAATAAAGCGTTTAACGACACAGCGGGCAGAGGCTTGAAATACAAATTCTTTGCTGTCGCTACACGAAAAGTGGCGTGAATTGTTTCCAACAGACGTAATTTGATCTCTGATTTGTATTTTACATTCATAAAGGCGAAAATTATACCTCGGTTGAACGGTACAAGCGCGAGAGGGTGCGCACTGTAGCCTCAAGTAGGGCGGCAGAAGGGAGGGGGAGGGGGAAGTGCGATGCGCGCGGCCGTTGCTGCACTTAATGTTTGAATCACGTGCCGTTCGACTATTCTTGCTACGTGTCACTCGGCCGGCCGGAAGCAGCTTCACGCAACGCGCCGGCGGCCTCGTTGTCGTGGCAATGCGACGAGATAGTGAGTTTTGCTACGCTCGCGCTCGTTCGCCTCGGACAGGCGGCTTAAGGTCACGCAATTAATCGACAAACTCGAGGCGCATGCGAATAGCCTCTTGAAAATGATTTTTTCGGAGCATCTTCGATGTTTCGTTTTTCAATTCCTCAATGCATTACCCATCGAGCTGACTTGAACGGTTCCTCCATTAACTTGCATCTATCGGCTTGCACCGTCATCGTGGTGTACGCTCCAAATGTATTATAAATTAGTGTACTGTTTCCAAATGGGTGAACCGACAGGATATAGTTATATTTTAGTGCGGGTAATTGGGAGTAAAAATTTATCACGCTAACCAAGTATACTTCGGGATTAATTGGGACTGTAATTGGTGAGATAATCAAATTATAATTGTAACGCTTATGAGAACGCTTGGGATACAATTTGGGCTTCGTTATCGAGAGGTAAACATCGTCAGCCCTGAATTACTTCTCAACAAAAGAAATCGATTTTGTACAGTCCACTTTTTATTGATTTCTAAATATTTTGTAGTTTGGATTTCACATTGCTAAAATAACAATTATTTCATTCAATGGGAAAATGACGGTTTTTGCGGTTTTTCCGAAAACCCCCATTTTCACACCTTGTGAAATAAAATTTTGTTCGATACTCGTGCGAAATGTACTATTCAATTTTCACCAATCTTCAAAGATAGAACAATAATTGCTTTTTGTTAGATGATTATCGTGCCGGTATCTTTTTTTTTTTTTTTTTTACTAAACATCAATCTGCGAAATAATAGTCTCCTTGTCTAGTTCTCACTAATTCTTAGCGAGCCAATAATTTTTATTAGACTCGTGTCGAGCGTGCAACGAGTACAGCCCTACTATGTATTAAACCGTCCATAGAAGTAGGATCACGGAATTCCGTGATCCCCCCCCGTTGCTACGCCACTGCGAACGGTCGTTCGGTGGCGACGGCAGCAGCAGCAGCAGCAGCAGCAGCAGCAGCAGCAGCAGCAGCAGCCGCAACAGCAGCAGCAGCAGCAGCAGCACCAGCACCAGCAGCAGAGCCTCGGAGTCTACCAGCAGAGAGGGGGGAGTGCGATGCCTCAGTAAGCGCCAAGCGCTCAAACGGGCGACGGGAGTTTCGCTTCATTCTCCATCGTAAACCTTTTAAACTCGCCGGTCTTCGAACTTGTATAGAAGAAATAATAATAATAATAAAAAAAGAAACATGCACACACACTCACATAACATTTTAAATTATCAACTAACTAACGAAAGTTTTCTCTTCGTGAAGTGATGTTTCATTCGACCGGACGAGTACAGGATTAATTGGAGTTATTTAGCGTCGATACAACGATCGCTCTTGTGTGCCTGTTAGTGTGTCCACACTACTGTACCGTAGTACGGTGTAGCTCGCAGCGGAATCATCGTGGTGGCAGTGGTGTAGCGTGTAGTAGAGTACGAGAGCCTCAGAAGTTCCTCAGTGTCTTTCTCGGCCTGGCGTGCCATGCAGCTGGCCGGTGAGTGTCGTTACTACGAATACAAAGTGCTTCGTGTGCATGTTTATTCGACGCTAGCCAAAGTTGTGTGTTATAACCAATGTGCTACGAGTACCAATACGTTGCGAACCTAGTGCGCCACAATCCCTTCCAGCCGACATACACTGCCCTCCCCACTATCGATATCTCTCTGTCCCTTTCTTTTATGTAGAAAAAAAAAAAAAAAAAAAAAAAAAAAAAAAAAAAAAAATTTTTTTT
>JAPYZC010007471.1:0-10146 GCA_030522665.1 Ichneumoninae sp. A BG-2022a | reverse complement strand
AAACTTTTTTTTTATGAAAATGATTCGTTTATTTTTCTGAATACGTATGAATTTTTTCAGATTTTTAAGTAATCGTTGATTTTGCTTCCTCATAGAGGATGCTATTTTATTTTTTTGTATAGAACAAAAATCAACGATTACTTGATACTTGATTACAACGATATGAACAAGCAAAAACAATCAAATGACGCCGAAATTACCTTCAAATTTCTTTTAAGGCAATACAAACTTATAAATCTTTTTCGCATCATTTGATTGTTTCTTTTTTCCATGTTCATATACTTTTCAAAGTTTTTTTCTTTTCATAAAAAAAATCAATTTAATGAGATAAAATGAAAAAAAAACTCAAATATATGTATATCAACTTTTTGAAAGTGCTGTAAATGTTTGGTAACGATTAGTCCTCCTGCTTGAAAGACCCACGTTTATATCGATTCGAAAAATGAAAATAACATGTATATGTCTCCGTTTTTTCGCCATGCCAATTTGTGCGGATATAAAAATGCAAGCAGACGGACGGACATACACACTTTGCAGTTTACACACCGAGCGATCGAAAGGCGGGACGGCATAAAAACTCAACTTCCGTCCATCGCGCATCCGCTCGCGCGTCATGCATGAGCGAAGAACCGGACTGAATTATTGTCCATCTACAGGCGCTATAGCGACGCTGCGGTACCTCATTCGCGGCTCACCTGTTTGCACATTGTCGCTGGCACACTGGCTAGAACTTCCACAGACATAAAAAAGTATGAGAAAAGTCTGACTGCAAAGTCGGTAGAGTCGCGTGTTTCAACGCAAATCGACGAATCTATTAACCCGTGACCCCCGAGTGACCCGGCCTCGCTGCGCCAGCCGAGCGGGGTGGGTGCACTCCAATTACACCCTCGTACCTCCTTAGATCAAACTTCAACAAGGGCTCGACAAGAAAGAAAAAGAGAGAAATTAAAAACATATAAAAAATATATTTCTCTATTTATCTCACGCGAAAATGTAATTTAGAGTTCGAACTAAAAAAAATTGAATATAGCTTTATAGTTATTATTTTTAATGACACTATGTCAATTTTTGTAACTATAGAAACATAGACCTAAAGCTTAATACCGATATAGTTACTTGCTTTACTTTGTACAACATTTTATTAATTTTTTTTTTTTATTTTGAAAATTCAAATTTATATTCTTATATTTAATAAGTATATACTCTTGTGTATTCTTATGTGTATAAGAATATGAATGCGGTTTGTTTTGTCTCAATATTTTTTTTTCGTAACAAATTCAAAATTTGTCAATTGACACTATGTCAATTTTTGTAACTATACAAACATAGACATAAGGTTTGTTTTACTTTCTACAAAATGTTATTATTTTTTTTTTATACACATAAAAATACATAACAATAGGTACTTATTAAATATAAGGCAACATACGTTTATATGCGGTTTATTTTGTCTCATTATTATTTTTCATCACTAATGTAAAATTTGCTATTTTTGTGCAGTTCATTTTAATAATTTTGAGGATAAAAGATTTTTCTTAATTTATTCCGTTCTTCGTGCAGCACTCGGGGTGGGATATATGGTCCATTTACGACAATGCACACGCGGACCTCTTTATCGCCCGTAACGCACCGCTGTCCCAGGGCGTTACTATATACTTTGCTGTTTAGTATACCGTGGAAACACGCATGCGATGTATCGCGAGTCTCCGCAGTTTACCAGTAGGTTAATATTAAATAGCGACCTGAATACGACGCCGGGTGAAATAGCGCTCACGTGTGTACGCGGGACACGGCTTTAACACGTATGGATGAAGTGCATTCTTGTTTGTATATTATACCGCCATGCCATTTTCAATTAATTTATTGCGCGCGCGTGTGCACGTCTACCCGGCGACGCCAGACATTGCGCGGATTTCACATGCGGCGAGTCGTTATCACAGAGATAAAAGAAAACACTTTTTTTTAATTCATCGTTACATTTGTCTAGCCTCGAAATTTTTTTTTTTAAATCGACAATGATTTTTTTCTATCCAGATAACGGATGAAAATTCCAGACTTCGAAGTTGGGAATGAATTTTTATTCCTTCTCATGAAATACGAAGTATGTAAGGAGGGAAGGTACTTTTTTAATTTAATGCAAAAATTGCGTGTCCGAGTGAAAAAAAATTAATGTAATGCATTTATCTTCCGCAATGACGCAATTACAAACGGATCGAAAATTCCAGACTTCGAAGTTGGGAATGAATTTTTATTCCATCTCATGAAATACGAAGTATGTAAGGAGGGAAGATACTTTTTTTAATTTAATGCAAAAAATTGCGTGTCCGAGTGAAAAAAAAATTAATGTAACGCATTTATCTTTCGCAATGACGCAATTATAAACGGATCGAAAATTCCAGACTTCGAAGTTGGGAATGAATTTTTATTCCTTCTCATGAAATATGAAGGTACGTTTTAAACTTAATGCAAAAAATTGCGTGTCCGAGTGAAAAAAAAATAAATGTAATGCATTTATCTTCCGCAATGACACAATTACAAACGGATCGAAAATTCCAATCTGCGAAGTTGGGAATGCATTTTTATTCCTTCTCATGAAATACGAAGTATGTATGGAAGGAAGGAACTTTTTTAATTTAATGCAAAAAATTACTTGTCCGAGTGAAATAAAAAAATAAATGTAATGCATTTATCTTCCGCAATGACACAATTTACCTTGGCGCCGTAGGAATGAAAAGAAAAAATAGGACGGATACTGCAAAGATAACCAGACATTACATCTCATTAAACAAAACGGTTCCATTAGGTTCAACGGGAACAAAAAAAAAGCATAGTAATAGGCATAATAGCCTTCGCGCTCGAGTTGTAAGATTTGCACTGTTAAGGTCCGCATAAGGTCGCAGACATTTATCTCGCACCAATTGATATAGATTGTATATCGTTGTCTCGTCGCGCCTCGATACTCGTCCAAAAACAAGAAAAAAAAAAAAAAAAAAAAAAAAAAAAAAAAAAAAAAAAAAAAAAAAAAAAAAAAAAAAAAAAAAAAAAAAAAAAAAAAAAAAAAAAAGATTGAGAATTCAATGCCTAGTTGCACACAGGTGTGCGAGTTGCAACTGCGTAATCTATTACAGTCCGTACTAATGTGGAGTGAATTTAGTCCTTACAGCGAGCTATGCCTATCGAGCATTCAGCTCGTGGTCCGTAAACGTCGTTTCTACAAAGTTCTGTTTCTGACTCACCTTGAGCCACATCCAAACGCGGTTATCAAACGGTCACAGCCCGCTAATCGGGAACGTCGATACGCGCGTTCTACGTCCGTATAAATCTGATGCATATATTTTAATGGCTCGAGTGACTCCCGTCGAGAGCGGAAAGGAGAAAGGCGTCTCTGCGATCGTCGCGTACTTTACATTACCGGTCGGTCGATCAACTTTATTGATACAGATTTTTTTTTTTAATGAGTTCGAAAAAAAATTATACGAGGCGACTCGACAACTTCGAGAAATATTTATGTTTACGACGATTAATATTATGATAATGAGATCGTGATTAAAATTCAACAAATATCTCTGTCGGTTTTCTTTTATTTTGATAGTTTATTTTTAATATTAATTTTACCAAAATAGTTCTAAGGGCTCAAATTACGTCGAAATAAAATGTCATGTTTTCCGGGAAAAAATTATAAGGGACGACTCGAAGAATTTACTGAAAAATCATTTTTGGACAAGAATTATTTTTTTCGGCGTTTTAGTATTAAATTCCTGGTTAAAATGTAGTTTTTACCATCGACTTTGGTAACGGAAAATTGAAACTGGTCGGTTGAAAAAAATTTATATATTTTGGGCGAAACTGAAAAGTTTCGTCCGTAAATTTCGACGTTTCAATGTTTAATGTAACAATATGTATATATGGATGCAGTTTGATTTTAGAGGACACATAACGTCTCGATCCACGAGGGTTTCGCTATGCCTCAAGGAAAGAAACATATCCATACATATTGCACCCGGGAAACACGCTCGTATCCGATACCGAAATAACCGTAACCGAACTTGTGCATAAGATCCCGACGAATTTATTACGCCGCATCGGCTATGTACTTTGCACACGCTTCCGGCTTGTCGAGTCCACGTGCGCTGCCATACTCGCGGCCCGAACGGAATAAGCGTATGCCGACGGAAATGCCGATATTAAAGTCGCGGTGCATTAAACGGCAATTTTAAAAATAATTTTTCTAAAAGTTATATTAAATTTTAATCTCCTCCTAGATATTCTACGATCAAATTATTCAAAATTCTGCTTCCCGAGTTAAATTTTCAAGTACAGTCACAGAAAATAAAAATACTAAATACCCATAATTTGAAAATTTAAATGATGAATATGAATTAATTCGAAAATGTACTAAAAAGAAGGATTTTTAAAAAATGGCAAGAAATGAAAATGTTTGCAATTACAATTTTCCGAAATTCTGTTTCCCGAATTAAATTTTCAAGTACAGTCACAGAAAATAAAAAAACTAAATACCCATAACTTGAAAATTGAAACGATGAATATGAATTAATTCGAAAATGTACTGAAAACAACGATTTAAAAAAAATTGCAAGAAATGAAAATATTTGCGATGACAATTTTCCGAAATTCTGTTTCCCGAGTTAAATTTTCAAGTACAGTCACAGAAAATAAAAATACTAAATACCCATAACTTGAAAATTGAAATGATGAATATGAATTAATTCGAAAATGTGCTGAAAACAACGATGTAAAAAAAATTGCAAGAAATGAAAATGTTTGCGATGACAATTTTCCGAAATTCTGTTTCCCGAGTGAAATTTTCAAGTACAGTCACAGAAAATAAAAATACTAATAATTAATTAGAAAATCTACTGAAAAAGAACGATTTAAAAAAAATTCCAAGAAAATATTTGCGATGACAATTTTCCTCTAATGTTGTATAACTTCGATAAAAAAAAAATAGTAAAAATTGCACAATCGATTATGTAATTTTTGTTACCATCGTCGCTGTCATTTGCGTCCGCCGTCCGTCTCTCATTTCGGCGCAGCAATACGGGCGCATTCTCGGGCCGCTTATCGCCGCGTTGTACAAACGCGAAAATTATAGCGGTTTGGCTATTCAGGATATAGGCGCAGGGAGATAAAGCTCGATACCGGTGCGATATGCAGGTACACTCGTAGATATGCAGATTCACGATAGGAGCCACGATTTATCGAACCCACCGGCTCGCCCGGGAGCTACGCGGGCATAAGTATCCACTGTGCGGCACAGCGGTGGTCGGGCCGCGCGGTGTACGTGGTGGTGTACCGAAAATAAACCCGTAAGAAGTTATGCAGCAAAGCCGGCGAATTTATGGGACAAACGTTGCGCCCGCACAAACACACACGTTTCGATTTGTTCTCGCAACAAGACTCATCAAAGAACTATAGGCTGACTCTTTCCTGGTCGTTACTGCCTCGCATACACAGAGGGCATCGAGCACCGCAAAATAGCCGCTGGCAGTGTAAACAAACATTCCCCCTCCGCCTCGAACCTTCACCTGTTTTACGGGTCTCGTATTATTATTCTTCTTTGGCTCTCTCGATTTTTCAGCAAACTTCGCTAAACAGCGCACCAACATCGTCTTCGAAGTTTCATCTTGCGAAATAAAATTGCTTTGTCCCAGAAAGATATTTTTAGAGATCTGTTTGGGTTTTTTTTTTCTTTTATCGAACGTGAGCTCGTGATAGAATAAAATAAAATGTCGCGAAAGTATACGAGACGTACGAACGGATAATGTGGCAAAATTGTGTGGTGTATTTTTTTTTTTTTTTCTATAGCCACTTTTTCTTTTGTCTATCCGCGCCGTAACTTCGCTAAACGACGAGCGAACTTCGGGTTCGGCGGAGTTTTATCTTGTGAAATAAAATTGCTTTGTTTCGGAAAGACATTTTTAGCGGTCTGTATCGATTTTTTTTATTAATTACATTTTTTTTTTATGTCGGGAAGTACGAGACGTTCGAACGAATAATGTGGCAAAATTGTGTGGTGTATTTTTTTTCTATTGCCACTTTTTCTTTTGTCTATCCGCGCCGTAACTTCGCTAAACAACGAGCGAACTTCTCGTTCGGCGGAGTTTTATCTTGTGAAATAAAATTGCTTTATTTCGGAAAGACATTTTTAGCGGTCTGTATCGATTTTTTTTATTAATTAATTTTTTTTTCAAAATGTAGCGAAAGTACAAGACGTACGAACGGATAATGTGGCAAAATTGTGTGGTGTATTTTTTTTCTATAGACACTTTTTCTTCCTTTTATCCCCTCCGTAACTTTGCTAAACGACGGGCGAACTTCGTGTTCGACGGAGTTTTATCTTGTGAAATAAAATTGCTTTATTTCGGAAAGACATTTTTAGCGGTCTGTATCGATTTTTTTTTATTAATTATTTTTTTTTTATGTCGGGAAGTACAAGAAGTATAATGGACGTGTTATATTTTTTTTACGGCCACTTTTTCGTTCGTCTATCCGTTCCGTATGCCGGTCGGTGCCCGGCGCAGTGGCGACTGTACCTGACTCTGCCGCGGGCAGTCAAGGTCGAGAAGTGACGTAGTCTCGACGATGATGCGAGATAAACGCGAGGAATAATAATAACGTCTGGAGTAATAATGGAATTGCGGCTCATATTAATGCGCAATTTTCACGATAATATTAGAATTGTCAGGAAGTTTGAGCTGATATGTATCTGTGTCAGTCGCAAACTCGTAAGGCCGATAGCTTCGAGTTTGCCGGCCTTAGTAATCAGATAATTGCGGAGAGCGTCATCGTACAGTTGTAGATCAATATCTCAAAATCTCTTGTGATTTTTTTACCGTTTAATAACGTATTAAAACAAATATTAATAACATATTATTAGCGTTCGCGTAATCGATTTAATATTTAATATTTAATATTTAATTATCGAAACGTTTCAATATATATTTCCTTCTAATAAGATGATTATTTTCTTGATTATTTACATTACCATTTGCTATGTGAATAGTGTCGATATTATTAAAGATATTGTACTTCTACAATCTATGACCCAGAAGATATCTGCACACCCAGAAAAATAATTTATTTGACGGCCACCGTTTATTTGGTTTAGATTAAATATTTATTTGATTTAAATAAATATTTATTTAAATCAAATAAACGGTGGCAATCAAATAAATCATTTTTCTGGGTGCATGTGCCCAAACTTCACAAAGTTATAACGGCTGTATTTTGCATTGTACACACTTTTCTCGAGGAAGTTCACTTGGAGAAAAAAATTCTAAAGTGAACAATTGGTTATTTTTTTTACCGTTTAATATCGTACTAAAACAAATATTTATAAAATATTATTAGCGTTTGCGTAATCGATTTAATACATATATAAATTTTCCTTTTAATACGACGATTATTTGCTCGATTATTTACATTACCATTTGCTATGTGAATAGTGTCGATATAATTAAAGATATTATACTCCTAAAATCTATGGCCCTGAAGATATCTGCACACCCAGAAAAACAATTTATTTGACGCCCACCGTTTATTTTACTTAAACCAAATAAACGGTGGCAACCAAATAAATAATTTTTCTGGGTGCATGTGTCCAAATTTCATCAAGTTAGATCGGCTGTATTTTGCATCGTAGAAAACTTTTCTCGTGGAAGTTCACTCGAAGATTAAAATTCTATAAGTGAACAATTGGTTATTCTTCCCAAAGCCGCGCACTGATAGAAACTTGCCAAAGATGAAATTTGATGTCATGCAGATATCTTTAACGTCATTAAAATTTCATTCTTTCATTGGAGATTTTTTTATTTTGTTTATCTTTTCTAAACATTCCAATATAATTATTTTTCCCATTTCTCGCGCCGAGTGCCCGGAGGAAGGTCGAACGACGTCTCTCATCCTCGTTCGCAAACGAAATGACCGTAGCATGACGCATGACCGTTTATGATGCGAGCGCACATCCACCTTCGACAAACCGTACACACTAATAATAATCCTATATTGTTTCTGCAAACTGCGAATACGTCTCGCTATAACCCGGCAAGGACACACGAGAGATTTCAACGCTGGCAGGGCGACGACATACGCTTCCCTCCGACTACGATAATACATGTTTTATTAAAAATTTTATACTCTATATCGCGTCCACGTCCGAGCGGCAAAATATTTCAGGGAGCAAAACCGAGTCCCGGCGCGAGAATTCACTATACGACTTTCGAACCGGTAACCGTAACTCGAGGCATGTTCAAAGTACACCCAGAAAAAAATTTATTTGACGGACACCGTTTATTAAGATTAAGTAAACATTTGATTTGATTTAAATAACAATTTCATTTCATTTAAGTAACTATTTACTTCATTTTAATAAATATTCATTAAAATCAAACAAATATTTTACTTGATCTTCATAAACGGTGGCCGTCAAATACATTTTTATTCTGGGTGTACATAATATAAAAATAATAATGATAATAATAATAAATAACAAAAGGTAACAAACAAAAACCATCCGTGAGACTGCAGAACCGATTGTTCTGTATAAAAAAAAACTCGCGTATTTATATTTTTTATATTTTTTTAAAACGTATTTGAACCGACTTGCGGTGCGAGAGTTTACTTTGCAACGCTCGAACCGGCAATCTTAACTCGCAGCACGTTCAGCCGCACAATATTCCACGCATAATATCCACGTCAAAAAAATAAACAAAGCGTAAAATAAAAAAATATCGGCGAGACTGCACAGCCGATTGTTCTTTATTTTTTTTTTTTAAGTCGCGAATTTATTTTTACTTTATACTTTGTTTCAAAAACTTATTTATTTTTTTTCATTTTTTTTTCGTTCCCTCGTTTTCCCTATCGCGTCGCTGTTTTCATATCTGCCGGGACGCCCTTTGTTTCGCTGCGTAACAGGAATATTTTCGTCCGCCGTACGAGCGAAGCGAGGACCGAGAAAAAAAAACGATAGAGAAACAAAAAAAAAATAAAAAAAGTATATGTACGTGAAATCGGAAAAGCATTCTTGATTATGCGGGTCTCGCGTTTCCATTTCGTTTCTTCCTCGTTGCCCGTGTTTCACGATAAGCCGAGCGACCGTTGTTTAGTTTTCCACACGTGTCAGAAACTCCCAGAAAAAAAAATTGTGGAAAAGGTAAAAAAAAATTTTTTTTTTTTAATAAAAAAAAAATCAAGCGAGCGTCGAAGAGTTGCGTCACACAAGGTTCCAACCTTGTACCTTATGACCTCGGCTTGTCGATTACCGAGCGGCGCGCTATCGCGAAAAATATGACGATACTGTCTCGCCAGACTTTTCCTCTTTTCTCGATACCTCGTTGCGGTTGTTTTTTTTTCCCTCTATCATCCGTCGGCGCCGAGGATTCGAGAATCTCGGCGATACCGTAAATCGAAGGATTCGTCGAAGGGAAAAGTCCGTAAATAATGGGATATCGAAGTCGAGACTCCGGGATCCTCCGCATGCGAGAATAGCGCGAGGATCATGGGGAAAAATCCCGTGCCGTGCGGCGAGAGGGAAATGGGGCGGGGGAGCTGGAAAACGGTTTCTGCTCGGGATAAGATCGCCGGAAATTCGATTTTCCGCAAACGAGTGGCGCGACGGCACGATCGACCGTGCGAAAACAGACGTCGAATCGGCGTTATAAAAAAAATAATGTTTAAAATAAATATTATTTTTTTACTTTTTCGTTCCGCGCGCCTTGCACTTTTGCATTTTTGCAAACTGTAACTCGTGTCACGAGTAAGCGCATAACTCATGGAATCACGGAAATTCGATTTTATGCAAACTTGGGAGAGAGTCGGTTCGATCCGCTGCAAGGAAAACTTATGTCGGATTGAGAGAACTAAAAAAAAGAGAAAAAATAAATTCTCACTGTAAAAAAAAATTGTAAATTTAATGTACCGGACTGGAAGTTTTTATGCAAACAGTGGTACGTTAAATTCGATATACAATTGTGATGAAAAATTGATGTACTTTTCGATTGAAATTAAAGGAAATTGTTAAAATCAAAGTAGGGTAGAGCGGGGCAAAATGGGGCAACGGGGCAAAACGGGGTTTTTGGGCAAAACGTCACTTTCCAATAATTTTTGGATGCCCGAATTCGCCCTATC